>VZTL01055510.1:43074-55047 GCA_013400535.1 Scopus umbretta | reverse complement strand
TCCCGCACGCCTCCGCAGCCGCGACGCTGGAGCTCCGGAAGATGTTTCCAGCGGAGCCTTTGCGGAGCCGCCGGGACGGACGCAGCCCAGGGGCTTGGTATGCCTCTCCCCCGGCCCGGCGATGCCCACCGTGTCCTCTCCCTGCCCTCCCCGTGCGTGTCGTGTGGCGGTCCCTCCGCCACGAGCAGAGGACCAGGTTTCGTAGCCTGCCATCGCAGGAGCAGTAGGTAATGACCGCTGCTAAACCCGGTTTTACGCTGCGCATTTCCACCACACGAGCTGAACGCGCACCCTTGGCGTTTGCTGTTTGAAAGGCACTGGAGAAATTCTTTCCACTGCAGCACCGTGGGGACAGAGCGGGCAACCAGCAGGCCCCGGCTCCCAGCCCTGCTGCGGCACGGCACCCCGCTGTCCCGCGAGCCACCCCGAGGCCAGCCGGCTTCGCGAGGCCGGCGCTGGGAGAGGATGCGGCACGCCCAGCCGATTGTTTGCTGGATGGCAGCAAGGTGTCGCGGGAGAGGAAGCCCAGGCTCTGCTCTTGGCTTTCGGAGATGAGTGGTTAAGGCCCACGAGCGGTCTCGTGGGTAGAAACAGGATAGCCAAGAACAAAGATAGCTAACGCTCTCTCTTCGCAGCAGTGGTCAGGCTGGGGAGATTTGTCTCTGCCGTAGGAAAGAGTTGCATTTTCCTCCGTGTTCTGCCAGACTGTTGTCTGCAAAAACAGGAGACCCGTGTGACTTCATGCCTCACTACGCAAGCCAGAGGGTTTGTAACCACAATACAAGCTCCTCCGAAATCAGGGTGTGTGACAGGAGCTCCCAGCTTAGCACATCCCCACCAAATACATGGCAGCTGGTTAGAAATCCACTGCATCCCCAGCAGTGCCCAGAGGCTCCGGCTGAGACCAGAGCCCAACCTCATAGCCCCAGTCTCTGGAGCATGGACAGTTAAGTAAAGCGAAGGGGCACATGGGGACCCCACGGCCACGTTGCAAGAGGCGATGCCAGGCAGTACCAGCATTACCAAGCACCAACAGTACCCAGCGTTGCTGTAGGCAATCAGTACTGTGCTCACCCTGCTTACGCCTGGTGACACCCGTGTGTGCTCCCCGGCCCTGCTCTCCCCACACAGAGCTGGAGCAGCGCCCAGCTGGGGGATGCTGAGAAGCCTGGCTGCAGGCCAATGTGGCATGGTGGTGGAAGTTTCTAGATGTCCACCATAGTGAGCTCCATTCCTGGGACAGATCCCAGCTGTCCCATCAGCTCAGACTGGAGGGAGGGCAGGGGGTTAGTGGGAGGGACCCCTCTGCACACTCTCACCCAAAGCCCCTGAGCTGATGGGGAGGATGGAGTGGCACAAAGAGCCGGCAGTACTGGAAGGCCTGGAGCAGGCCAGCAGAAGTGAAGCGCTCCAAAGAGGAGGAACAGCCGGCGGAGGCCAGTGGGAGGGAGATGATGGGAGACTGCAGATTGGACGGGCTGCCCAGGGAGGGGAGACACAATGGAGGGAAGTCGCTGCGTGGCAGTGCTGGAGGCAGCGCCTGCCCATGACACACCCCGTCCCTCGTGCCCCAGGGCAAAGCGGGGTGCTGCTGGCAGGGTGGGAGGTGAGAGGTGCAGGGTAGGGGTGGAAATCCCTCCGGCATGGTCCCACTGTGGTGATGGTGCTGCCGGAGGGACATTGAGGAGGGAGGGATGAGGAGGGCCATGGTCAAGAGGCAGAGAGCATGCGTTGTTTCTTCCTGGTCAAACAGGGATTTACTGCTCTTTGGGAGCCAGGGAGGGAAGGTGCCAATTGATTTCAGACAGGAACGAGATTCTCTACAACCGCGCGCTGACTTATAAAGCAAAGGAGGGACTGGGGGGGCATCCAGGCTTTAACCACTGGGCCTCAGGTCCACTCTGTGCATGAGCTCCAATCCTGGTTTTCATTCAGGTTTTCTGGCCAAGGAGAAGCCCATGGGCAGAATTTGTCTCTGTCCAGCGGTTCCCAGAGAGGCTCTATCCAAACCGCAATGCTAGCTGGTGTTCTGTGGCATCTCTGTCATGCCCAGGATCATGCAGTAGCAGTGGTGTTCCCTCGGCAGCACTGCAAATGTGCTCTGGTTTCCTCTCCTTCCTGACATCTTTTTCCACTCCTCCCCCCACTCCGCCGCAGTCATCCCTCCCCCTTGCGCCCTTCATCCTTCTCTCTTCACCACCCACTTGCTGCCATGAGCAAGGAGCTTGCCAGGGCACAGAGTGAGACGCCTGCTCCTAGGCCGGCCAGGCTGCCCGTGGACGTGGGCAGACCTTGCTGCATTCTGGTCCCATCTACTTCAATCCAGGTGCAGCCACCTCCCGCTGCCTCAGGGCCGGGAGCCCAGGGACCCAGCTGTGTGCTGCGGTGGTGCCCAGCTCTTGCGCCTCTGTGTTGGAGCTGGGTTGGAGTGGCAGCTCCTGCTCTGCAGCGCTTCCCGCCGCAGCTGCCCCGTGCCACGAGCTGGGAGCTACCGAGGGTGCCTGGCCATTGGGGCTCTGCGGGGCAGCTAGCGCTGGAGGTGCTGGAAGCTCCATCTGGCAATGGCAACGTGGGGTTGTCGCACAAGCACTCTTCAGTGCCAAGAAAGCTGTGGCCAGCCATGGATCAGGTAATTAAATTAAAATATCAGTACTTGTGCTGTGGAGCCTCCAGTGGGGGTTTCTCCCACTACTTGCTTGCCAGCGCAAGGGCCAGGGACCTGCCTCCCTTCCATGGATGAGTCGCTGATGGCCACAGACCCTCCCCAGTCCTCCAGCCTGTCCCATGCATCACAAGATGACTACACCTGACTAAGCAGCACAGAGGGACTGGCATGTTTTTGCTGTTCCTTCTCCACCACGCACCGGTGAGATCGAGCACAGTGCTGCTACAAGGAGTTCCAGTGACCCAGCTGGAGAAGGGGACTGCATCTTCATCCCCTCCAGAGCAGAGCGCTGCTGAAGGCCAAAGCCCCCACCCGGCCCGGCCAGAGCCCTTCCCAGCTGCGCCCTGCCGCCTTCCCCTGCCTGAGCAATAAAATCCACCGTTGCTTTCTGGGGGATGACCCTTTGCTGTGCCCAGGGCTGCTGCAGGTGGGTGCTGCCGGGGCGAGGGGGTCCCTGGCTGCTGGCGGGGTGCTGGCTGGCAACCCCAGGTCCCGCGGGCTGCCAGCTGGGACACTGCTCCCGGGGCCTGGCCCCAAGCGAGATACGCCACCGCCATCTATCGGCAAGCACCCGGGGACAGGGAGCGACAGGTAGCTCTCTGTCCCGGCCACCCCACGCCACAGGGATCCTGTCTGGTGTTGGCTGCTTTGGGGGTGCCCGAGTGTCCCTGCAAGGCTTGGGCGGCTGCAGAGCAGGCGGGCAGGGCTGCCTCCCCTCGCTGGCGTCGCTTCCCCGGCGCTGGGGATGGCAGTGGGACACGCTGGGCAGCGGGAAGGCTGGGCTGGTTGCGCTGGCTCTGGGCCGGCTGGTGTCTCGCCGCAGCTGAGCTCTGCGGCAGCTGCGGTCTCCTGACACATGCAGGAGCTTTGCCGGAGCAGGCAGCATCGCTGGGGCTTGTACATGCAGCGAAAAGACAGCACTCACACGTGCCCCCACTGCGATGGGAGAGCTGGGGACAGGGCCAGTGTGCCCTCCCAGCCTCTAGCCACTGTGCAGGTCCCTTTCTAGAGAGTAATGTTTTGTTCTCTGTGCTTTTTTTTTAACAGAGCACAAGCATCCAGCATGTTTTTCTGAGAGGCCCAGCAGCTTTTTAGCTCTGATTATCTTCTGCATCCCAAAGCGGTGCAATTCACCCAATGCCAGGAGCCCCCACGGCTGGCCCTGCCTGCAGCCTCCAGCTACCGTGTTCATCCCCGGCAAGTCCTTGCCCAAGGACATTTTTGATGGTTGAGTGTCCAGCGCCTGGTGCCCATTGCAGCTGTGTCCTCACCAGAGGGAGCTGTGTCCCTGCCGAAGGCATGGCCCAATTTTATTCCAATTCCCTCTTCCCTCCCCTTTTTATAGACCTTGGCAATGCTCCGGGCAACATACTGCTCAGGTCTAATAGGCACTCAAAGGTGCCAGGACAGAGGAGAAGGCTGTTTGGGTTCGCATTTCTCCTGGCACCCACGTAGCCCTGCCAGAGACAGCCTGTGCCCTGCCAGGAGGCTCTTATGTCAGCCCCTGTGCTGTAAGTGTCCTGGGGGTTGTAGGGTTTCTCCAGGGCTAGCACTGCCGGCAATGCTGTGCCTGCAGGTGTGCTGGGCTGGGGAGAGTAGGGCTGAAGCTGCGTCTCCTGGAAGAGCCCTTGCTTCAGCTACTTTTGAGACTGATCCCAGGGCAGGCTTTATTGTCACAGTGCACTTGAGCTGTCCCCACTCTCCTCACCCGTGTGTCTGTGGGAGAGTCACCCCTGCTGCCATCCCTGTGCCACCCCATCCAGCCCAGGAGCAGCTCTCTCCCACCTCTGCCACCTCCCCAGTGTGACACAGCAGCGGCGCGCAGCCCCAGCTCCAGCCAGGCAGCATCTTCCCAGGGTTGCTTTGCAGCCCCTCGTCAGGGGACTTTGACATATAATCCTTTGCTAAGCATGGATATTACCAATATCTTCCCATCAAAGCAGACATGCTGAGAGCAGTCTCAGACTCAGAGGGTTGCTTCCTCCGGTGGCTCTTTACAGCCAAGAAAGCAGGCTTTACCTTTCAGACTGCATTCCCTGCTTCTCTGCACCACTGCAATGCTTGGCCGGAGACAGGCAGGCTGGGACCAGCCTAGCCAGGGGTTGTCTCTCAGCAGTTTAACCCAGGCAGCAACATGGGTCAGAATAGGGTTTCCCAGGGCCCACCAGAAGCAATGTCTGCTCTGTGTCCAGGCAGCCCTGGCGCCTGCATTTACCACCGCTGTGAGGCCGTGGGGTCATGAGAACTTGTATGACTTTATTGGGGTCTGACAGAGCCCTGAGGAATCCCAGAGCCGGGGCAAGTCAGGGCTGGAGGGAGGCTGGGAGCCCACCTCTGCGTTCCCCCATGAGCTCTGGCCACCCCCTCCCACTGAGCGGGGCAGTGAGGCACCCACTGCAGGGGGGTTGGGGGGCAGGAAAGCTCCGGGTAGCCCAGGGCACCAGCAGAGGAGGGGCAGGGATGTGGTTTGGCAGGACAGTGCCCCTCCTGCCTGCCCCTGAACTGGGCTGGCAAAGCCCCCCCCCAGGCTCAGACCCAGCACCCTATGTGGGGTCCCTGAGGCAGGAGCAGCTCAGGAGCCCACTGGCACCTGGCCGAAGGTATGGGGCAGACATGCTGGAGGGTTCTCTCCTTTTTGCTCTGCGGGAGATGACCCCCTCAGCTCCTCTCCAGCAGGAATAAGCAACTTGGCTCACAGCCCTGCCCTTAACCTGCAGGAGTGCAGGCGTCTCTAGTTACTCCCGGAAGGTGGCCGGGAGCTCCTGAGCTGCTCTTGGCATGGCAAACTCGGGCTGTCTGAAATAGCTTGGCCTCATGCCACGGCAGTGCTGCGGCAGCCCTGGATCTATCACCCGGAGCGGGGCAAGGCTGGCAGCACTGCCTGGCTCTGCCTGCTCAGGGGGCCATGGGGCTCAGCGCCACCCAAGAAACCCCTGCCACTGGGCACCAGCAGCGGGACAGAGCTTGAGGGACAGTTGGACATGGAAAGGCAAGTCAGCAAATCCCTGCCCACGCTGGATGTGGATGCGGAGCCCGCAGGGAGCCGAAAGGAAAAGGGGTTGTCTCCAAAACTCTGCCGGGCTGAGTGTGGCTTCCTTGCTGGAAAGCCAAAAATAGTCTCTTTACTCAGAAGAGGCTGTAGGAGGGATCTCACCCGAAGCGCAGCCAAATACCTAGGAAGCTGTAGGACAGACCCAGAGCAGCATGGCTTCGCCGAGGCATCCTCAGACCTTGGAAAGGCAGCAGCTCTAGCTGAACCAGCCAATAACCCCGATACCTCTGGGTATTTCGCCATGCCAAAGGCGCCAGAGGAATCAGGCCGGCTGGCGAGGGGACACCCTACCCCGGCAGAGCTGGGGAGCAGCCATGTGCCGCCACGGCCACCCTTGGTCTGTGGCAGAGGTTCAGCTCAGGGGATGGAGAGGGCAGCAGAACAGGGGATTTTTCCAGTCTTTTGCGGCCTGGCTCAAGGCACGAGGGATATCTGGAAACCCCCTGGGCGGCTCTACCGTCCCTGCAGTGCCAGACCCCTCACAGGCAACGTCATCCTCTGCGGGGCTGCTGCCGCCTGCCCTGCGCAACGCCCGGCTGCCGCCGGGTAAGCTGGCCGCGCGCTGGGAGACCAGAAAGGCCGTGCCCCTGCCGGGGGAGCGCTCAGACCAACTGCTCCCACGGCAGAATCTCTGTGCTGTGCTGACGTACCATCTCCTCGTCCCCGGGGGTCTCGCTCCCTCCCCCAGTGCTTCTGTGGACGGTTATTCCTGGAAACATCCTGGAGTCACCTTCAATCATGCCTTTGCCCGCTGACATTTATAGAGCTTCCAGCGGCTGATTGATTTAATAGTGTGAATCCCTCCCCAGCCCCAGCCCGTGTTTATGCCTTTCCCTCCGCGGGGTCTCTCACTGCCCTGGTGCATGGTGAAGGCTAAAGGCAAAGCTGCGGCTCCGCTGCCAACAGCTTTCGGCTTCTAGGCTGGAAGACTGGTCCTGGCAGAGGCCAGTTGTACCCGTCTTCTATCTAGTGCCCTGCCCACCAAGCTAATCCTCCCCTGGTCTCTCCCAGCCATTTCTGCTTCTCAGATTTCTCCCTCTAGGGTGGAGGAGCTGCAGGGCTGCCAAATATTGCAATACTCAGGCTAATTCTTAAAGCCCCAGCTCCTGAAATGGTGGGGAAACTGGAAGCTCCTGCCTTCCAGCGGCTTTTGTTTCTTTAAGGAGTTTCTAATTCTTCTGTTTGTGCAGAAAAAGCAGGGACCGGGAGCCTGCAGCCCACGCCAGGAAGCACAGGACGGGCACACAAGCCAGGTGGACCCCGGGCTGCCGAGCAGTGGCCGTGGCTGCTCTGTGCCCACAACACCCAGACCTGCTGGCAGCCACTGAAAACCCCACTGGGGGTCTCTCCATCACCCACCCTCAGGAACCAGGGACAAGAGAGATGCTTAAGGGAAAGGTGGAACTGGGGCTGGGGCTTGGGCAGGGTCAAGGACCCAAGGACCCCTGCCCTCCAGCCCCTTGGCAGTGCTGGGGCCCAATGCCCCTGAGGACTGCACGCCCCCCCCTGCTCACCCAGCAGCCTTTCCAGCTGCAGGAAAACCCCTCTTTCACCTCACCACAGCCCACCCCAGCAGCCCTCTGTGCAGGCCGGGCCAGGCTGGTGGATCCTCTGGAGCAGCCCCGAGCCGGCCCAGATGCTTGCCGGCAGCACATACCATGGCTGTGAACACATTTCCTCCAGGGAGTTATTTTGGGCATGGCACCACGGGACGGATGCCACTCCTGCAGGCACTACAGGAGCATCCTGCAAGAGCTGGGCGTCACCCATGGGCACCTGGCTCGCGGAAACCAGAGCTCTGTTCTGGGAAGATCAGCGCAACTAGGTGATACTTCAGTGCTCAGCACACAACCCGTCGAGGCTGGCTTGCAGGTCCAGAGCTGGATGGAACCCTAAAAGGAGTCAGTATCAAGACAGGTAACAAAATGGTAAGGTATTCTATAAGGTATTCTATTATCATTAGACAAAATATTAGCTTTCTGAGCAAGTGTGTTGATAGAATTTTAAGATGCCCAACAAAGCACAAACTAGTTTAATTACTCAAAAGGAGGAGGCAAAAGCCCTGCTGAGCCCCAAATCTCCTGTGCGAGGTGCACAAAGCCCTCCAGCCTTACCCAGTGCCAAAATTCCTGTGCTGTCCCCAACACACACAACCCAGGGCCCTCCTGCCGTCACCTCCATCTGGAGCGGTGTGCAGGCATCCCGAGGACCCCCAGTCAGACTGGGGGTGCAGGACTGCCTGACTGAGGAGCATACACCTCAGCTTCTCTGCTTGGGTCACAGCCCATGCCAGCAGCAGGCGATGGGCTGGACCACGAGCCAAAGGGGGGTGGGACCACCCTCCTCCCTGCACATTGCCAGGGTGGCCAGGCCAGGCAGGCCCCCTGCTCCCACCATCAGCCCCAGGCCCCATTTCCCTTCCTCTCTGGCACTCATCAAAAGAGCTCAGCATCGGGCACAGTCAGAAAGGCGTGGTGCTGGGAGCTGGGCCATGCGGGAGTAAGAAGGGGACATGAGGATAAGCAGAACTGTTTTTATTGGAGGTGTCAAGAGCAGGAACAATAACAAACCTACAGGCTCCCCTCCTCAAGTGCCGTCCTTCCCCCCCACACCCCACTGGGGCAGTCAGCATCACGTGTGCGTGCTACAAGACAACGGCAAGGCTTACACTTCGCTTCAGCCAAAAGCCAGACAAAGCCCCCAGCATCCTGGGCAGTTCTGCTGCCCGCCCCCTCCCTGGCGACTGCGAGCTCAGCTTGGCCCTGCCAGAGGCAGGGCAGGACATTCACCTTCCCCTCCGAGGAAGGGCGAACTTTGCGTGAGAGGTTTTTGTCAAGGGAAGGACAGGAGCACAGCTCCACCGAAGTGCCAGGGGGACATGACCTGGGCTGCAGCTCCCAGGGGGACATCTCGGAGGACCCTGGGAGAGGGCAAGCTGTGCAGCCTGAGCAGAGCTGCAGCAGCCACAGGCAGGAAATCGCACCGCTAAGCCCCAAAGGGCTTTGCCGCCCCCTCTCAACACAAACCAAACCGAAAGGGAGAGGGGTCAGAAGAGAAACCAGGAGGGGAGGTGAAGCAGGTCTGGAACGGCGTTCGGCTCTGGCTCACTTCCCAGCCCGCCGCTCCTCCTGGCGCTTGGTGAGGATGTATTTGAAGAACTCGTACACAGACCAGGCGATCGCTGTTGAGGGCATCTGATAAATGACTCTCGCCTGGACCCCTCTGAAGTAGGCGGTCACGCCACCCACTTGGTACACCGTCCTGAAGGCATTGGCCATGCCTGTGATGTGTCCACTGATGTTGGAGCTCAAGGCCAGGGACTCCTGGGTGTTGAGCAGTGTTTTGCAAACGTCCAAAGGTGTAGTGGCAGCGGCAGCGACAGCCCCCGCGCAGGCTCCGGAGACCACATGGGAGCCTGGGTTGTACTGTCTGTGGGGGTTGAGCTGCTCTTGCAAGAACTCGTAGGTCATGAAGTGAATGGCTTGGAAGGGGATGTTCATGGTGAGCTGGGTGGTGTAGCTGCGGTAGAAAGCTCCGGCCCCTTCGTTGCGCCACACAGCCCGCACACAGTCCGTCACACGCTGGTAAGGCGAGTTGTACATCTGCATCCTCTGTTTGACCACTGGGGATGGACAGCAGCAGCCAGCAGCAGCAGCCAGGACCCAGGCGTGGAGGGGAAGAGGAGAGAGAAAGAGTAAGCCGAAGCCAGGCTTCCTGCGAGCGCCCAGAGTTTAATCACGCTGGTTAAGAGCTAATGACAGGCAACTTGGACCAGCGGTGCCCTGTGTGTCCCCAGGCAGGACTGCAGCCATTTAGATCTGCCGAGGCATCACCGTCACACATGTGCCACCACCTGCAAACCCCACAGCGCCTGCAGCCCCATCGGACATCCTGACACCCAGACGCTTATACTCCAGATCCACCCTCGCTCCCAAGCAACCAACATCGCCACATTCATCGCCGCCGCATTCCTACCACGCGGTCAGGAAAACCCCCTGTGCATCTGTTCTCTTACTTTCCAGACAGCGCTGGATCTGGGTGAGCCTGTCCCTCCCCAGCCGCCCCCGCTGCAGCCCAGAATAACCACAGCACATCGCAGAGCCCACCAGCCAGGAATCATCAGTGGCCGCTGTCACAACACGGCCGCTCTGGGCAAGAACCAAACACCAGCACCCCCCAACACATCCAAGAGCAGAGCAGGGGAGCCCAGAGCGCAGCCTGTCGCTGTCCTGCCTCCCCCCATCTCAACATGACTGCAAGAAGCTAAAAATGATGCGACTACAAACTATTACAATTGTGGTAAGACGACAAACTCCAGGGAAGGAATGACAACAGCCCGGCCATGCAGCTGCCTGCTCCTCAGGGTCCCAGTCAGGCAGCAGGCAGGCAGGAGCCTTGCTGGGTGCTGATCAGCTGAAGCCTGCACTGACATGAACCCTCTAGTTTTAAGAGGAAAAAATATGTTCATGACTGGCCTTTCCTCATTATTACTCCTTCTCCCACGACATTCAGACTTTAGTTACAAACTCCACCTTTTTTTGTACCAGGCTCCACAAAATCAGTATCTTCCAGACACTTCACAACACAAGCTCTCCCTTCTCCTGCCTTCTCTAGCACGCCTTTTGTACCCCATTCTTTCCATTTTCTTCTTGAACACAGGCTCAGAACCATACTGCATCTTCCCGAGATCTCACCACAGCAATGCCCAATTTCCGCACACTTGGAATGACTTCAGCAGTACGGACCACATCTCTCTTGCCTTCTCCCCTGGTCCACGTAACTGTCACGAACCAAGCCCCCGGGGAAAAGGCTGTTGCCCTCTCAGCTCCTCCTAAGCTGAGGTTTGCTGCGCTCCCCAGAATTAATTTCTTCTACCTACCCCCTCCGTAACGGGCAGCCACCGGGCTCCCTAACCGGAGATGCAGCCACTGGCCCCCGAAGGATCCTTGCAGTCAGGTGAGCAACGAGGAGAGCACCCTCCGTGCCCCAGAGGGGACCCAAGCGGCCCAGGCAGCCCCTGATCCTCCCCTCCCTGGCAGGCCAGGACCATCGTTACCTTCAGCAGGGTTCATGGCTGCATCGTGGAGCAACGTTGCTACACACCCGGCTGCACCTGCAAAACAAGAACTGCCACATGTAAGGGGGGGGAGGCGAGGGACCCTGGGGCTCTACCACAGCCCCAAGTCCCCCGCCAAGGTACAGGAGGAGGCCTCTGGAAGAGGGCGAGATCCGAAGACGGCCTCCATCTCCCCTCCAAGAGACAGGCTGGACCTCAGCGGTTCCCTCCCAGAGAGAGCTCAAGACAGAGGGACAGGATTGTGACACGCTCTCAAGTCCCGTGGGCCGACCGGGACTCACTTGGGGACAGGCCGATGCCCCCAGGTGACAGGGGGCCCAGAGGATGGCGAGTGTCCCTGCGCCACGGAGAAGGAGAAACCCAATGCCTGCACCCGCCGAGGGCGGGACGTGCCCTGCTCTCCCCTCAGCCCCACACTTCCCCCACCATGGCGGCTCGTCGAGACGAGTAACAGGCGCCATGGTGCGATGGGCTCCGAAACCATGTGGCGCTCCTGGAGCGAACTCCAGCACCGGCCCACGGGGTCGCAGCCGGTCCTGGTTCGTCTGCAGGCAGCTCCCGTCCACCGGCAGGCATCCTCCTGAGCCAGGGCCGGCGTTGGCCACTAACCTGCTTCAAGCCAGATACCCGGGAGCGGCTCCGGCAGGCGGAGGACCAGCGCTTTCCCCTGCCCGGCACCACGCCGGCGCGGCACCGTGCGGCAGGCTCGCGGCTGGAGAGAGCACAGGGCTTTAGGAGATCCGTGGCACCCCGACCCCGCAGCGCCTAACGCCCCATGGCCGAGTGGGACGGGACCAGACCTCCCTACGGCCCCGCTCGGCCTCCGCCCACCCCGCTCCCCGCCCAGCGTGGCGGGGGCGGCCCCCGGTAGCCCCCGGCCCCCGTGGCCCCCCGTGGGGGGTCGGGAGCAGTACCGTTGGCCACATGGCTATTGCCCCCCGCGTGGATAACGTCGCTCAGCGTCTTTTTTAACTTTTCGTAGCAGGCGAAGTAGAGGGCGTGGGCCGGGCCGGCGCCGGTGGCGGTGATGTTCATGCCCCGCATGGGCCGCCAGACGCCCTCGGTGCGGGCAATGCGCCACAGGGCCTCCAGCACGTTCCGGTAGCGGGCGGCGGGCTCCGGCTGCAGGCTCTGCATCCGCGTCTGGAACACAAGGCCCGGGCGGGCGGCCCGTCACCC
>VZTL01055510.1:0-28291 GCA_013400535.1 Scopus umbretta | reverse complement strand
CCCCGGCCGGCTCCCCCCCTGCCCCGGGGCCGGCGCGCCCGGCGCTCCCCCGCGGAGCGCCCCTTCCCTTCCCTTCCCTTTCCTTCCCCGCGCCGCGCCGGCGAGGCTCCCCCCGCCCCGCCGCCCCCGGCGGGTAGAGCGGCCGTAGGCGGGTGCGGAGCGGCCTCTCCCCCTTCCCCGCAGGGCTGCTGCAGGTGGTGAAGCAGTGCGTGAGGGTCCCGGTGTTCGTGATGATCCGGCCCCGCGGCGGCGATTTCCTCTACTCGGACCGGGAGGTGGAAGTGATGAAGGCCGATATCCGCCTCGCCAAGCTGCATGGCGCCGACGGGCTGGTGTTCGGGGCCCTGACTGAGGACGGGCGCATCGACACCGAGCTCTGCACGGCGCTGCTGGGTAAGAGCGTCTCCAGCCAGGAGTGCCGTGCCGAGCTCTGCGCGGGATCTGCTGCGGCTGGGGGCGGGAGTCCAGTGCTGCTCTGTCCGATGCTGCAGAAAGAGCTGCAGGGTGCTTTGGTCTGCACGGCTTGTCTGCGGTCTTGCCGTCTCTCTCCACCTTCCCCAGTTTCGTGTACTGTCGTACCTGTGAGACGGTAAATACGTAAGAAGCTTTGCAGGTCAAGGACCGCTGCCCCAGGCAGCTCACGCAGAGTCTGAGGCCACCTGCGACAGAACGGCAGGGTCTAAGGAGGAGAGAGGCTTAGGCCAGCTGCTGTGGGGGCATCTGAGTATTAAGCTGTTGGATTCTCTCCCGTCTTCGTTTTCTTTGCCCTTTTTTCGTTTCCTTACATCCCTGCTGCAGGTGTCTAGGATATGTCTCTCCTGGACTTTGGCCTTGTGGGTAGCTGGCAACTCATCATCTTTTTTTTTTCTCTAACACACCTAGTGAGAAAAGGTAATGAGAGAGAGATGGAAACGTACAAAAGGAAGCTGCAGTGGGAAATATTTAGTCCGGACCCCTAACACATGAAGAGAAAGACAATTTACTTCCACATCTTTTCTGTGAGCTACAGCCAAAGCTAAAGAGGGCTTAGTCCGTCCCTGGCGACGTGGTGCTGAGGTTCTCGTATGAAAGTGAACGTGCTATAGAGAGAGCAGTAAAAGAGAGGGGTCTTGCCAGGATTTGCCTCCACTAGAGCAATGAGGTGCTCTGCTGGAACCAGCGTTTCCAGGGCAGGAGGCGGTTGGATTTCTTTTCATAGAGATAAATACCTTTTTCCCAGTAAATAGAGCCCTACTGCTAAAGTTTGATGTGGTCTGAGAGAGAGTAGAAATTACAGGCAGTGAAAGAAATCGCAAAAATCAACTCTCCTGCTTTCAAAGAGACTGGTTCTATCCCTTCCCCAGATAGATGAGACAACTTTCCTGCTTCCTTCCTGAAGAGAAAGATGTCTCTGTTGGGAACGAGGGTTCTGCATGATCCAGATGAGATTGGGGATTTTGGTGTTAACTCATAAAAACAAAGGTTTGTTGCTTCCTCAAAGGGCAGAAGAACTCTTCCCCACCAATGAGCCTGGCCAAAGAGGAGCAGCTGTGTTGTTTCCAGCAAGTACCGGGAGTCTTCTGAGCTGCCCAGGAATGGCCTGAGAAGCCTTTGCCCTCTTTCATCTCCTCTGCTTTTTCTGGTTCTAGCACAAGGGACGCTCTGTGCCAGCCCTGACTGACCATATGTCTTCTTATTGCAGCTGTGTGCCGTCCCCTGCCGGTCACATTTCACCGAGGTGAGTGGCCTGAGACAGTGGCCCTGGCAGGGACCCCACTGCCAGGGGAAGGTGGGGCTGGGAGGGAGGTCAGCTTCGTGTACTTTGGTTGTTCTTTGGAGCGGGGGGAAGTGCTGTATACCGTGCAAGAGGAGGCTGTGGCTGGGCCATTCCCCCAGGAGGTAAAAAGTCCAGGTTTGGGGGATGTGTCGCTGCCCTGTGTGGAGAGGAGGTGTCTGAGGAGCTGAGCACGGTGGCCTTGCCACTGCTGCGAGGGGGACATTGTAGTCAAGAGCTGTGGCTCCCCATGGGGGTGGCCAGCTGTGGGAAGGACCATTCCTGTTGTCATCTCCTGGGCTCCTGAGCTGGTTGGGGGACAGGGCTTGAGCACAATGAGCTGAGTGATTTCTGAGCTGTTGTGTTGGTCTCTCAGCCTTCGACATGGTGCACGACCCTCTGGTGGCATTGGAGACCCTGATTTCTCTGGGGTTTGAGCGGGTGTTGACAAGCGGCTGTGACAGCTCAGCGCTGGAAGGACTGTCCTTAATTAAGAGACTTGCAGAACAGGTACGTGTTCCTTATGCTCCCCTGGGTTACCGTGTCTGCTTCCTGGGTATTGCCTGGAGGCAGGTCCTTTATGGTAGCCCTCATCTCTGTAAGGGAACTTCTGTCAGGGAGCACTTGCCCTTCTTGTCTGGCTTGGCCTCAGTCTGCTTTCCCAGGTCCACGTGGGCTGGACCCCAAAGTCTCCCACAGCAAAGACTTGTTGGGTGGTTCTTGCTTGCAGACTGGGAGGAGGGCAGTAAGAGCTGGTTTCAGCAGCTGACGTGATTAGCCCATGCAGACAGCAAAGCGACGTCCCTGCTAGGGTCTCACAGTTGCTGTTAGGAAAATGCAACAGAGGTACCTGAGAGGTAGCCAGGTGGGATAGAGAGGTAGGAGGCAATGGTGACAAGTTGTCTTAGCTGTAACTGCAAATTCTTTTCCACTTCTCCTTGTAAAACAAGAATGGTACAAAAAAAGATGGATGAGAGCACACAAATCATAAGCTGCAGTGACATCCGTGAGCTTATGGAAGGCGCTGCGCATAAGGTTTCTTTGCCACAGGTGCAATGTGTGGATGTAGGGCTGAGCAATATCACTAACGTGTTACTCTTTTTCCAGGCGAAGGGCAGAATTGTGGTGGTGCCAGGTAATGTTTTTTGTCATCTGGAACAGGTCCTGTAGTCCCTAGCTCCAGCTTCCTAGCCTCTTGCCCTGGCAGGCACTGTCTAATCTGGCCTTCTGAGCCAGGCCCCCTGCTGCAAGGGCGGGCCACGCAGCCAGCTAGGGATGGCAGAGCCCCACAGCTGCTGCTCGCTGGAGGATTTGGGGACAGCTTTTGGGGACAGCTGTGGATCTGTGGGAGAACGTGAGCCAAGGCTTCTCCCATCTCTTATCACGTGCCTAGGTCTCTGTTGTCCCAAGGGCTATCTTTTCCCTTCAGAGTAGATGGCATTTGTCCCTTAGGGGGTAGATCCTGGGGTGATGTCAGGTCTGGGACAGTGCCATCTGCGCTGTGTGTGACATCGGGATTCTTCCCACCAGGGGGTGGCATCACGGAGCGCAACCTGCAGAGGATTCTGGAAGGCTCCACTGCTTCTGAGTTTCACTGCTCTGCTCGTTCAGCCCGGGACTCAGGGATGAAGTTCAGGTAACTGATTACTTATTTTTATTTTTTAGCAAAATTATACAAGGGAAAAGCTGGATTAACATGAACATGAGTTTGTAGAACAGGCATAAGTTTCAAACAGCTTCCTGGGTGCTAATTGTGCTCGGGATCATGATGCCTGGCTCTCTATTCTGCAGCGTGTGAATCCAGTGGTGCTCATCATCTGGACACGAGCTCCATGCAGAACCGGATCCCTGGGGCATTTCTTCTGCTAATGCTGCCCTAGGCCACTTCTGTGGCACTCGGGAAGGCAGGTTTTGGTGGTAGTTGCCTTAGACCTTTCACACAAGTGTGTGTAGGATTTGGGAGGGCAGTGGGATGTGCTATTCTGAGGAATGAGTGAGGAATGGCTTACATTTGTCTGCAGGTCTGCACTGGGTTTCTGCTGATGCTGTTTTTTCTTGCCTTTGGATTATTCTTTCTATTACTGTCTCATCTTTGGTTTGGGTGGCACCACCAGGTTCTCTGGCCACTGCTGAGACTA
Source organism: Scopus umbretta (assembly GCA_013400535.1). Lineage (NCBI taxonomy): Eukaryota > Metazoa > Chordata > Aves > Pelecaniformes > Scopidae > Scopus > Scopus umbretta. The sequence continues at coordinate 24,400 of VZTL01055510.1, read as the reverse complement.
GGGGAAACAGTGGGTTTTTCTTAGTGGGCCTTACTTGCCTGTATCACCTGCAGATAGTAACCAGTGGTTTTCTTGACAGAAATCCGAACGTGGCCATGGGAGCGTCCTTCTCTGCTCCTGAATACTCCATAAAGGTGGCAGATGTGGCCAAAGTGAGGACCCTGAACGCGATCGCAAAGAACATTCTGTAGTGGAAGGCACCGTGCTGGGGCAAGAGCGCTGAGACTCCAGGGTCTTCCCTGCCATATGGACAGATGGGTACTGCTTCCGTCCTCAGGCTGCAGAGGATGTGAACTAGGTGATGAAGCCTGACATCTCTTCCCTTGGCTTCCCCTGAACGACCAGTCCCTGGCCTGGAAACTTGGCCATTTTAAATAAAAGGACTCATTCCCAGATGTTGCGGCAACAAGCTGTTCAGCAGTATTTGGGAGGAAGGGAGCTGAGCAAGTAGGGGGACTGAATTGTGTAGCACTGCATGTGATTGTCAAATAAACACTGCAGCTGCCCCCCTCTTGCTGTGTTTTTTAAAACTTATTTATATTTTACAGGTAAGACTGTGATGTGCGTTGCATAGACTGAATTAATCAGGCCCCTGCTGCACCAGAGGAGAATACAGTCACACCCAGAATGCCAGGGAGGGAAACATCATAGCTGCTAGGTGGAGAGAAGCACGTTGATGCATAGAGGTGATGAATACGTTAAGTTCTAATGGGAAGGAGCTTCTGGTTACCTGACTGATTAGGTGAGGTAGTTGTGAGGCATCCTGGGCTGTGGGCTGGGAGTGCTTGAGGTGGGGCGAGTGTATGATGAGATTCCTTGGGAGGACAAGGTGCTTTTTCTCGGGGAGTTTCCAGGTTCTTTTCCCAGCATGAAGCACCAAACTGCTTGTTCTCCAGACAGTGCGTGGGGGAATGTGCCTGTTGGGTTATTGCTGCCTAGTCAGAATTGAAGCCTTAGACTCATTTCAGTTACCCTGCAGAACATCCAACGAAAGATCTGAATGGTGTCATGGTGGTCCATTAAAAGAGTAGAGACCCAGAGATAAAGCACCTTTATTCTGAGATAAAGCACCTTTATTCTTGCTGCCTGCTCTTCTCTAAAAGCTCCACAAAGCTGAAGAGAATCCCCCTGACAGCAGAGATAGCGGATCTTCTTAGGAAGCAAAAGACAAGGTTCAGATTTGTCTGCCCATCTTGCCAATAGCATACAGGCTGCAAGAATGTACAGGAAAATGTAATATTTGAGAAGGTGGCAGCACCTTTTGTCACCTTAAAGAGAATCAGGTCATTGAAAACCTACAGCCAAGACTAACTGCGTATCTTCAGCTCAAAGGATACATCCACCTTTTCACATGGATCCATCAGAGGTATCGGTGTCTCCCAAAACACACCTTGGGAACGTACGTGGTAGTTCTCAACATAGGAGCTGGGAAGGGAATGGCTGCTTAGTGCTGGTGTTGGAGCTTGCTTCAGCATGGACAGATGTGCAGGCAGTAGGAAGGATCCAAACTTAGAAGAAGAAATGATTAAATTTATGGTTATTGTCAATATAGTTCAGAATACCGGATTTAAGAGTTCATGGCTTATGTTGTGAGATTTCATGTGTCATGGTGATGATTAAGATACTGGTAGCTCAATTAACATTAATATACTGCTGACACAGCCCCCCCCAGCATCATAAACGCAGAGTTTGGCTCTTTCCTTTTGCGTAAAGTTTTAAAAAAAAAAAAAAAAGGGGGGGGTTTTTTTTTTTTGTTTTTTTTTTTTNGGGGGGGGGGGAAGAAAAAGGCTTTTGAACTTGCGTGGGGTTACAGCACAACAAAGCAGAGAAACCCTTCAGAAACAGAGATGGGCAGTGAGGACTGGACTAATTTGTAGATTGCCTTGCAAAAGCCTCTGTCCTGGACCAGACTCCATGCGAGACAGGCATGAAGCAATGCCTCATTTTGAAAGTTAGAGGATGGTGGACAACAGATGGGTAAAGGTAGGGGAGCACAGGGAAACGTGGTGGTGGTGTTGGCCAAAGAGGACTTACCATTTTGATTAGCTTGCTCCCAATGAACATTTTCTGGGTACTGCAGTGAAGGAAGCTTTATGGAAGGAGCTGAAGGACAGTGAGGTAGGTAGCTTTGTGGGATTTTTAGGAGTATGTCCCAGGTATGAGGGTAGAGAACGTGGAGGTCTGCTGGCTTTGAACATTACAGGTAGCTGGCATCCTGTGCTGAGCAAAGCTCTTCAACTGTGAATGAGAGACCAAAGACTGAGTGAAGATGGGTTGTGACATGTACTGAAAACCAAGACAAGCGATGGCACAGAGCATTAAGTAGGAAGGTGTCACGAGCAAGTGGTCCCCTTGGCAGCAGTGCTCCAGGTGGGTACGAGCAAGGCCAGAGGACACCTGTGCCAGCGGGCAGAAGGAAGAGTCATGTCAGCACTCTGGATGGAGAAGGGCTGAAGGAGTGACTGCTCCATTCACTTATTTCTTATCTGTTGCATAAGATTGCTGCTCTCATCAGCAGTGTATTGGTTCCAGCCTGGAGGACCTAGCAGTGTAGGGGTAGCTTTATTTACAAAAACAAGTGGATTTAATCAGACAAGCCAACAATAATTAACCAATGAGTTAGACATTGAACCTTTCTCTGGTATTGATGGTAAGGGGGTTGTTCCTGAGCAATTACTCATTGTATCACCCTTGACTTCTGAGCTATCTACTAACTCCATGAACAATGAGACAGCAGAATCCTTGCAGTCAGCCTACCATACCCTTTTACCTACTGCTCCTCAAGAGCATGTATGATAAAGCAAACTCAGTTCCAGCCTTAGAGTAGCACCACCCCCACCTGCCCGCACACCTCCACCTTTCTGAGCAGCAGGGTCGTGATTTAGGAATGGTCCTCTGGGTGTCTTGGATGTTGGGGGTTGCCCGAGAATGAAGATTCAAAGTCTCGTTTGGGTTTTATGGTCAGCCAGCTGCTGTAACATGCAGACAACACAGAAATGTGGGAAAGGAAGAAGCAAAAGGAAGAGCTGGAAAAGTCTCCAAGCTCTGCAGGCCAGAACAAGTTGGTAAAAGGAACCTGGATCCTGGGAACTCAGGAAGACCACTGCAGCATGCGGTCAGCTCAGCTGCCAGATACTTCCCAGGTTCCTAGGCCTGGAGCACTGCTGGTGTCCTGGGCCTCCTTGCTGGGTGGCACATGAGAAAAAAGGTACTGTCGTCTTTGGCTCCTGAGGAAACAGTCTTTGCTGGACTTTGGCAGTGTTCAACAGGCTTGTTCTGGCAGGAGAGATCTGTTGCACCAAAGTAGTGCCTTTAGTGGGTCCATATGAGCTTGTCTCTGTTGGTGTGCCCTGATGAAGGCTGTGGTTTCCCTGCATCTCTTCTTTGATCTCTTTCTTGGGTCTTCCTCTCCTCCCTTCCCCAGAATGCATGCAGTTTCCAAAGCCCTTTTGGTCACTGCTTTGGTCTGTGGTGTTGTGCAATAGCACCAAGTTAACAATTAACTGCGTGTCATCAGGGATTTGTCCCAACACCACTTGAGGGTGTGTGGGGAATTTTGTCCCAAGAATCCACCCAGGACTCTCACAGCCAGGGAAAGCGAGGGGAAGGAGCTACCATCTCTTCTCCCCTGAGCCATGTCAGCAGCCCTGGCAGAATTCTGCGGCTCCGTCTTTTGGGTGAGTGGCTGCATTGTTCCCATCACCCATTCTTGGGGTAGGATGGTCAGTGGAAGTGGAGAGCAGTAGATCCCAAAGCTCACAGCTTGTTCAGCCAGTGGGACCCAACTGCCAGTGGTTGGCAGAGCTTCTGGTATTTATCCAGGACTGCCATGGCACTGAGCGCTGTGCACTGCCTGTGTGGTATCCACGAGGCAATGATGCAAAGGACAGTTCCCTGAGGGAGCCCTGTCCTGTTTTAGCCCCACAGCCCAGCTGGGAACACAGGATAACCTGCACAGACTTCTCGGGGAATGATTTGGTCTAGCTGCTGCAGCTGGCTTGGCTCCAGCAAGGGGTGGTTGTGGGGGAGGCCCTCCCAGGCTCAAGCAGATAGATGGGTAGGGGGACATCATCTGGGACCTTGGCTGATGCTGAAATGCTCAGCCAGGAAAGTGGGTGTTGAGGAGGGGGGTGTGATGTGGTGGAGCAGGGTGGGCAGGAACTATAGGAGTGCTGGCTCCTGTGCTGTGAGCTGACTGAAGGTCAAGCCATCCCAAACTACTTGACTGTCTGTCCTTGCTGCCCCCAGAATGCCTCCTACCTTGCTCGTCCGGATGCTGACCTGCCTGTGTGCTTCCAGCAGACTGTGCTGGTCTGGGTCCCCCTTGGCTTCTTCTGGATTTTGGCTCCATGGCAGCTCCTGCCCATGTGCAAATCCAGAGCCAAGAAATCATCTGTGACCAAACTCTACATCATCAAACAGGTAGAGTGGGGCTGAGGGGGCACAGAGGGCAGGCTGGAGGAGCCTGGGATGGAGGAGTGGTGAGTGGAAAGCCTTTGGGCTGGAGTCAGGTGTGGGATGGAGAGATGAGAAGTGTAGGAAAGAAGGAACAATGGGCTACGGTACCATCTGGGACAGAAACGTAAAGGAGTGTCCAGGACGTGATATATCTGGGACAGAGGGGATAACAGGGCTGGGATGCACTGGGAGGGAGGACAGATATGTGTACCGGGGCCTCTCATCTTGTTGGCTGTTATCCTCCAAGCTTAAAATGATGGCAGTGCTCCTGTGGAAGCGCTGCAGCTTCACAGGGCCCTGGAAAGCTCTCACAGGCCAGGTTTGGGTTGGAAAGGGTGTAAGAGTGCATGAGACAGTGCTTTTATGCCAAACTGTATTGTCCCCCAGTGGTTCGCAGTGCCCATGATGGGCTGGGTCTCCCCTCATGGCTGCTTCCCTCTCCCCGCAGGTGCTGGCCACCTTGCTGATGCTGACGGCAGTGGCAGAGCTGGCCCTGGCATTTGTGGGGGACACAGAGCAGGACCCCCTGCCAGCTGTCCAGTACACAAACCCCAGCCTGTACATCGCCACCTGGGTAAGAGATCAGCTGGTAAACGTGCTGTGTGTCATGAAAGAGACAGGCTGTGAGATCATGGGACCAAGCAGCGGAAAACGTCCCACAGCACAGAGATCAGCTGGAAGCTGTGTCCACGAGGGAAGCGTAGCCTAAAGGATGGGTAGGGGCTAGCCCTGAACGTGAGTGGGTGGTGCACAAGGGTGACAGGTTGAGGGCAGGTGTCTGGCTGTACAGTGCTCCCTCCTTTATCCTGAAAGCTGGCATAGACGCTATGCCTGTGAGCATAGCTGAGCTTCCTGGCAGGAGCCTTAGTGGCAGTAGTATGGGTTTCACAGGACTGATTGCACAGCATGAACACCAGACCATGACTTGCTGCTTTGATGTCTCGCAGCTTCCCGTGGTTTGCAGCTCAGTTTTGTGCGAAAGTCAAGAAGTGTCAGGATACCCAGGCAGATGAGAAAGCTCAGGACACAGGTGCTCTTAGCTTGATGGAATATGTGCATGGAAGTTATAGATATCTTGTATGAGACATGGCATATTCTAACAGTCTTAACAAAGTCATAACGCTCAGGAGCTACACTTAAAAGCAAAAGTAACACCCCAGTTTGCTATCCTTTGTATTTTGTCATATCATTTAGTTTCACTTGCAGAGTTTACGTGAGATTATAAGCCAAGGGGACTGCCCAGAAAGGCTGCCCTGCTGGGTCTCTGATCTGGCTTTAATTCCAGGCCTGGAGGCAATATGCAAGAGACAGGGCGTGACTCCTCCCAGCTGGGCATATCTGAGAATCTGGGGGGAGAATAGCTAAAAAGAGAAATAGTGCTCTCCTGTAATGCCAGGGTGTCTTCAGACCTTGCTTTTCCTATGAGAAGCCTGATCTTATGTCTTCCTGAAATAAACCTTTGCCCTGTGCAATTAACTCCGAAGCTTATGTAGGGTTGGCAGCGACCCCAGGCACTGGGAGCTCAGTGTCTTCAAGGCAGAGAATCCCAGCAGATCACATGTCCTGGTGTCCTGGGACACATGCTCCAAAGGCACGTTTAGAGCCCAGACCTAGTCCTGCTGCCCTACCTGAACCTCTGACTGATTTTCTTTCCCCCAGCTCCTGGTCCTGCTGATCCATGATGCGCGACGCTTCTGCTTGTGCAGGGACTCGGGGATACTTTTCTGCTTCTGGACACTGTCCCTGCTTTGTGGGATATTGCCATTCCAGTCGCTCCTCCGGAGAGCCCTGCAGGTTGGGTTTGGCAGGAAGCTCTGTGCTTCCCCATGGTCTTCTGTCCCCAAAGAAGGTCCCTTCAGGCTTGATCTCTTGACAAGCTCTCAGTGGTATCACTAGGGTCCCAGCTGCTCTAAGGACCTTGGAGAACCAGAAGAGACCCAAGGAGGAATGGCACTTTGAATTCATCCTGTCTGTTTGGGGAGGCATAAGCTCTCCAGTACCAATTTCTCCCCTTATGGACTTATGGGAGGAGGTCAGGGAGAAGCCAAGAGGGTTGGTGAAGGGAAGCTGAGCCAGGACCCAGAGCGAATTTTGCACTGCCCTGTTGGGTTCAGACATGTTCACCATCCTGGGGAGGGATCTTGTCTCTGAGCACTAGGTGGCCTTGAGACAAGCCCCAACAGTCACCCTGGGTTCTCCATTCCTGCAGGCACCAATCTTCGATGTGCCACGGTTTGTCCTTTTCTTCATCTCCTACGGGCTCCAGCTGCTGCTCTTCCTTGTCTCAGGCTTCTCAGACATTGCCCCAGAAACAAAGGAAATTGGGAAGAAGGTGCGAGGTCCATGTGGGAGTAGGCTCGGGGTACCACATCCCAGCTGGCGTTGCATGGGGCAGGGTGGGCTCCATACAGACTCCTGGTCCCTGTGGGAGGGAGGACCTCAGGCCTTCAGCAAGGGGCACAGCGAGAGCTGGAGCCTGCAGTGTGGGGCATCTGCATGTGTGTCCAAGGGGAACTGCTTCTGGCTGCAAGATGGGGTTCCTGGGGCTGGAGCTGGGACAGTTTGAAACATCTGGGGTGCCTTAACAGCTGGGGGTGCTGAGTCAACTCTTGTCAATGCCACCCCTCATCATCAACAATCTCTTGGTACCCACTTTGCTTTGTACCCTAGAATCCAGAGGTGACAGCCTCTTTCCTGAGCTCCATCACCTTTGAATGGTACACCAGGTGAGCAGGTCTCTGCCAGAGGTTGGGCTGGTGAAATGCAGGGGTGCTTTAAGGCTGGGCCAGTGCTGTTTTGGGGAGCCTGCAGCACAGATGCTTGGAGTTAGTCGTGAGAGGCACCACATTTGCTGCAGCCTGAGCTCAGTGCTAGGCTGGGTATGAAGGTTCTGCATTTGCAGCAAGAACTCTCCCTCAGGTGTAGTGTGGGAGGCTTGCTGAAGGGAGACTTCTCTGTCCCACAGCATGGTTTTCAAGGGCTATCGCAAGCCCTTGGAGATAGAGGATATCTGGGAATTGAAAGGTAAAGACAAGACACAGGCTATTTATGCTGTTTTGGAGAAGAACATGAAGACTGCAGTGAGGAAGGCCCAAGCAGAACTGGAGAAACGGAAACACAAGAAAAGATGCCGGGAAGGTGGCCCAGACCGTGGGAACAACATGAGCAAGGCCCAGAGCCAAGACATCCTGGTGCTGGTAAATCCCTTCCTACTCTTGGCCTTGCATGGGACTGAGAGATCCAGGTCCAGCCTTGGGTAGCAGGGTCACCTCACCTCCCTGAAGCCCTCTTTGCTGGGTTTTCCCCTCTCTGATTCTGCAGGGCCATGGGCAAGGATGGGGGAACCCATGACAGGGTCTTCCCTGTCCTTGGCAGATCCCCATGTTTTGAGAGACCAAGAAAGTCTTCATCCTTCTGCCCTACAGAAGAACAGGAGCTACCCTTAAGTCTGCAGTACAAGCAGCTCCCTTATCTCTGTCTTTCCTTACCCCACATACCTCCTAGCAATGAGGTCAGAGCGAACATCACTCTGTGATCACCCCTGGCCTCAGATTCTTCCTGGGGTGCCTGATGTTTGGCCTGAGATGCTCGGGCTCGCCTGGGGTTTGGAACAATTGTCTGGCACGCAAGAGAGGTGTTATTACTGGGGGTGTACGACATGAGCAGAGATCAGTGAGAGGGAACATGACAGGAGGTAAAGCTAAGGCTTCGTCCAGGGTACCCGATCTGGGGTCTGTGGCGCTGCCCTGGAAGCATCCTTTCAGGTGCAGGAAGCCTGCACAACTGCTCCTTTACTTCTGTGTGGGATTCCTTCCAGGAGGAGAAGCAGCCGAAGAGGAAGAAGAAAGGAGACAAAGGGGACTCTAGCCCTCGCAAGGATTTCCCCAGGGGTTGGTTGGTGAAAACCCTGTGCAAGACCTTCTGGCAGAACCTCCTGCTTTCGGTGGCTTTCAAGCTGGTGCATGATGGACTTGTGTTTGTCAGCCCCCAGCTGCTGAAGTGAGTCCTTTCTCTCTGTCCCCGTCCACGCCCTGTCCTGCACCCAGCCCCAGCACCTCCTTATGTGCAACGCATCCAACCCCACCATCTCCATATGTGTACCTCTCCCAACTCCACACCCTGGCGACTTTTTGTGCCCTCACCAAAGGTGTCAGAATGTGTTGGGTTACAGTTTAATGAAGAACTGTTCCGAGCTGGCTGCTAGCTCTATCTTTCTCCCTGCTCCCTACATCCTTTGTTTTGCAGTCCTGCTTCCTCCCTGGGGACAGTCCTGGCTCTTCTTTGGGGCTCTCCATGAGTCAGTTCAGCTCAACCCAACAGGATTTGCCTGGTTTGTTGTGCAGAGCTGCACAGTCTCTGTGGGTGGTCTGACATTAATGATGCACTGGTGTACATGAAATGCGGTATTCCTGGCAGAACAGGGACACCTGGCAGAACAGGGGACCCCAGCTTGCTGAGCACTGAGCCAGCTGTCTGGGGCAGGGTGTCTGTCACTGCTCTCATGAGGATGCTCTCCCTGCATTGGTTTGTAGCATCCTGCTTTGGTCTGTCTCAGTAGGGTGGGGGTCTCATGGGCTTCTGTGCCCTCCAGGCTGCTGATCACCTTTGTCTTGGATGAGGAGTCCTTTGCCTGGCAAGGCTATCTGTATGCCATCCTGCTCTTCCTGACGGCGCTGATCCAGTCCCTTTGCCTGCAGCAGTACTTCAGCTTGTGCTTCCAGCTTGGCATAAACGTCCGTGCCAGTCTCATTGCTGCCATCTACAAGAAGGTTGGTATGGCCCTGTTATTGCCCCTGTTGGCTTCCTCCAAGCTGGGCTGGGGATACCAGCGTCCATTGCGTGCTCCATCAACCTGGGACAACTGGGGTGTATGCCCTTTACTTCCTAGGAAGACACAGGGAGAGCTTGGTTTTTGGGACACCCACCCAGTGCTGGGGATGCTGTGGATGCTAGTTCTGCCTCAGACCTGGGTGCTGCAGCCATGTGCTTGACAGCTACCAGGGGCCAAGGGAGGTTTCTCTTCAGAGCAGTGCAACACCTAGGGCAGCTGCCACTGGGATTCCCTCCATGGGGATGTGTTCCTTTGCCCCCACCATCCAGTGGCTCCCGGTGTGCGAGCAGTGATGACAGCACTCATGGCCAGCAGAGAGGCACCAGAAGCAGTTTCAGCCTGGCCTGCTAATTCCTTGGTCTACACCATGGTGCTGGCTGCCAGGCTGCTCCCAGACCGACTTGCTTCTCTCTCCAGGCGCTCACCATGTCCAGTGCCACCCGCAAGGAGTCCACAGTGGGAGAGACTGTGAATCTGATGTCGGCTGATGCCCAAAGGTTTATGGATACAGCCAACTTTGTTCACCAGCTGTGGTCATCCCCCCTGCAAATTATCCTGTCCATCGTCTTCCTCTGGGGAGAGCTGGGCCCCTCTGTCCTGGCTGGCATCGCAGTCATGGTGCTGCTCATCCCCATAAATGGGTTCCTGGTCGCCAAGGCCAAAACTATCCAGGTCAGTGGTGGGTGCAAGATTCTTCCTGGCCTCCCACTCCTGAGGCCCACTGTTGCTTCCCTCACTCATTTTCCACAGTCCCCTACCCTTTCCTGTTATGCTGCGGATCTTTCCCAGCCTAGGAAGTTCATCTGACTTGGGCTGGGGCTGCCTCTAGCCTGAGGCAGGGGGTGATCAGCTGAGATGAGGAAGAGGCAGGTGAGACCTGTTCTACCATCACAGCTGGACTTGAACAGGGCTGAGTGCAGCTTTGAGGACTGAAAGTGAGATACTACCAACCATAAAATAAAGCTCTAGCTTCTACCTGACACCAGGGTGCTGGTTTTTCCCAGATTGTTCAGAGCCCCAGGGAGCCAAGGTCCAGCTTTGTGTGATGGATTCTCTGGGCTCTGGAGCCCACCCTTCCCTTCCCTGTGGCAGCCCAGATGTATTTCCAAGGGTGAGCTGCTGTCTGGTTTACGTGACCTCTGGCTCTTCTGTTTGTAGGTGAGGAACATGAAGAACAAGGATGAACGCATGAAAATGATGAGTGAAATCCTCAATGGAATCAAGGTGAGCAGTGGAGTGGAGATCTCCCAGGCAGCTGCTGCACCCCTCTTCTTGGTGCACTATACCTGGAGGCAGAACACCTGTATAACCCTACAGCACCAGTGTTGTAGTCTAGCTTGAGGTCCCTGTGTCTGGAGTAGCCAAGCTTCAGTCTCTGCAATTCCCTTGCCTTCCTCACCTTTTGAAAGGTTGGCTGTGGAGGAGCTCTGGGTACCTGGACCAAGACTTGGAAGCCAAGAGAGGGTTTTCTGGGGGTTTCCTGGATAGCTGTGGGGGTGAGCAGGCTGCTGTGGTGGCAAAGGGGCTGGCAGTGACCTGTTAGCTAAGGATGAGGGAGTGGGAATGCTGTGGGGAAGTGCTATACGGCATGGGACAGGACAGGAGAGGGAAGATGCAGTGGCCAAGCAGGCTTCTGAGCAAGCCAGGAGCTAAGTGATGGAGATGCTGCCCACCAGTGAGCTGTGTGTGGAGGTGGGTATTCCCATGAGGCCAGCACCTGCTCTGCCTGCTCATCCCACAGATCCTGAAACTTTTTGCCTGGGAGCCCTCATTCGAGAAACGAGTCAATGAGATCCGGACACGTGAGCTCAAGGACTTGGTGAACTTCAGTTACTTGCAGTCAATCTCTATCTTCGTGTTCACGTGTGCCCCCTTCCTGGTGAGTGCCAGTGGGTCTGGGGAGGGCTGTACCTTCCTCAGAGCTTGGGGTTGGGCTGTGTCCAAGGGGACAGGAAGGATCGGAAACCTTGGCAGGAGTGCTTCAGCAGCAAGGAAGGGGCTAGCTGACAGATGCCTGGGATGCAGAGTATGGTCCTGGCTGCTGGCAGAAGAGCTGTGGTGGAAAGGGGTCCACCCATCAGCGTGGTGAGATGGGGCCCAAAGGAGAAGGGAAGCAGGAGGGGAACAGGTCCCCAGCAGGAAGGCACCGCTGAGGTCTTAGGAGAGCACAAGGGTCTGGACTGCGCACAACCACACAGATGGTGGCTTTCCCTGCTATCTGTCCCAGGTCTCCTTGGCCAGCTTTGCTGTCTATGTACTGGTGGATGAGAACAACATCCTGGATGCACAGAAGGCCTTTACTGCCATCTCCCTTTTCAATGTGCTGCGCTTCCCCATGGCCATGCTGCCCTTGGTCCTCTCTTCCCTGGTGCAGGTCAGTGCCCGCACAAGGCAGGGGATGTAGGGGGATCTTATGATACCTCTGCCTAAACTGGCAGCGGGGGCTCAGGTGTGTGATGGACCTGGGCTTTGGACATCCAGGGGTCAGTGCACAGGACTCTGCTGGCCGTGGGATGGGACAGGACTCACATACGTGACATAGGCTTGGGGCTCAGAGGTGGGCACTGGTGCTTGGGTAGGGTTGTGTATATGGGGTGGTCTGCTTTACGGGGCTCCTGCAAGCCCACCCAGCTGCGTCCCATGTCCACATGATAACCTCTTTCTGCCATGGCAGACCAACGTGTCGACTGAGAGGCTGGAGCGCTACTTGGGTGGAGAAGACCTGGACACCTCAGCTATCCGCCACAACCCCATTGCAGGTAGGTGAACCTTCAGGTTAGTCCCTGTGGGTCATAGGGTGGCCCAACCCTAGGCTTTCCCAGCCCTCAGGGATGGCTCTCTGCTGACAGGCAGCGCTGTGCGTTTCTTGGAGGCCACATTTGCCTGGGAGCAGGACGGCAAGGCTGCGATAAGAGAGTGAGTGCTCTGTGCCATGTCGGGGGCAGAAGGGTAGGGAGAGGGTGTCTTTCTATGTTGTTAGCTGGGGATGGCAGTCACCTCTCACAGTGCTGCTAGAGGTGAGTGCCCCAGAAGCCAGCAGGTGACCTGGCAGTGCAGCTTCCTCAGCCCTCATGTTTTTGCAGTGTCACCCTGGATATTGCACCTGGGAGCCTGGTGGCTGTGGTGGGGGCTGTGGGCTCAGGCAAATCTTCGCTGGTGTCAGCCATGCTTGGGGAGATGGAGAATATCAAGGGACACATCAACATCCAGGTGAGAAGAGCTGGCCGGTGCAGGGGTCTGTGGGGCTGCATGGGAGCTCAGCAGGGAGGCAGCAGGGCAGGACTGGTCCTGGAGTGGTGGCTCAGGGCAAGAACAATCTGCAGGGGATGGCACTGTTCTTGTGTCTGTCTTTCCAGGGCTCGCTGGCCTATGTCCCCCAGCAGGCCTGGATCCAGAATGCCACACTGAAAGACAACATCCTTTTTGGGTCAGAACTGGATGAAGCCAGGTATCAGCAGGTCATCAAAGCCTGTGCCCTCCTTCCAGACCTGGAACTGCTGCCTGCAGGTGACCAGACAGAGATTGGAGAGAAGGTATCAGCCCTGAGCACTATGGGTTTCCCATAGCACCTGCAGCAGAGGACAGAGCTGTTGCCCTGTGCTAGCCCAGTGCTCAGAGAGGTCCCTTCCCTTCCAGGGCATTAACCTGAGTGGGGGCCAGAAGCAGCGAGTCAGCCTGGCCCGGGCAGTGTACAGCAATGCAGACATCTATGTATTGGATGACCCCCTGTCTGCTGTGGACGCTCACGTCAGCAAGTACCTCTTTGAGCATGTGCTGGGGCCAAAAGGTCTGCTGCAAAAGAAGGTGAGCACTAGTCCACTCCTCCCCACCACCTGGCCAGGCAGGAGTGGCACCGGCATGGTGTTGTTGACCATCCAGGGAAGGCTGGGGTTGCTTGAGTGGGACAGAGAGGAGTTCCATGGCTTTCACGTGGGGTTGCAGTAGGCAGGAGAGGCCTCACGGGTCCCCAGAGGGGTGCTCTGTGTCCCCGTAGCCAGGCAGTGATAAGCAGAGAGGTCCCCAAGTAGGGGATGGAGAGCCTGCAGGCCCATGGCTGGGGGGCGAGGGGTGCTCTGCTGCTCACTACCCTGCAACCACTTTGTTGCAGACACGGATCTTGGTGACGCACAGTATCAGTTTCCTGCCCCAGGTCGATAACATCGTGGTGCTGGTGGCAGGAGCAGTGTCTGAGCATGGCTCCTACAGCACCCTGCTTGCAAACAGGGGGGCCTTTGCCCAGTTCCTGAACTTGTACGGCAGCCAGGAGGAGGATGCTTCCAAGAAAAATTCCACAGGTACTGGGAGCACAACGGGGCTGTGGCAGTTAGAGGGGCTGTGCATGTGTCTTGGGGATATGAAAACTCTAAGACCTGATCTGTCAGTCTGACATGGCTCTATCCATCCCAGGCCCCAGTGGTGGCCACTGTGAATCCATCCCAGCTTCTGGCAATCAGCAGCACAAGGACTCACTGGCTAAGATTTGCATCCAGGCATTGTGTTGAACAGCAAGCGAAGGACCTGTCTAATATTTTTTCTCCCTATATAATTTGTTTGTGTTTATGGCTCCCATAATCTTATGTGACAACAGGCCTCGTACCTTAGTGATGCTGGGATGAGAAAGATCCTTTGGTTTATTCTAAACATGCTGTTGAATAATGCTTCATCTTTATTATCTCCCTCAGTACTATGGGGAGTGGTGTCAGGTCAGGTGGATGCTCACTCTGCCTGGGCTCAGCCCAGTTGTCCAGCTGGAGCCTGGCTATTCCCAGTCCATCCCCACCGGATCCATCTCCACCTGCTCAGAGAGGTGCTCCTGAACTGGAATGACATGACCTACCTGATCTTGCACCTCCTAAACAAGCAGAAACCTCTGCATGAGGTCCCACTAGTGGTACTGGGATAAGTCAGCAGCAGGGACTGCCTCCATGCAGGCCTTTAGCCCTATGTCCTCTGTCAGTTCGCCCTCCAGCACAACAGATTTCTTCCTCCTCATGTGTTTGCAGCAAGGTTGGAAGAGTCTTTGATGTGCAGCAGTAGGGCACAGCCTAGGCCTGGGATGTGGGGTGGAGCTGAGCGCAGTAGAGGTGTGGCGCATGTGATCTGCTCTCTCCTCAGTGCCTGACTCTGCTTTCCCACATCCCTGTGCTTGTAGTTGTTGCTTTAGCTGGGGATGAAGAGCAGGGTGATGAAGACGTTGAGCCTTGCGTGGAGGAGGGCCCTGATGATGTGGTGACCATGACCCTGAAACGAGAGGCCAGCGTCCATCAGAGAGGGTTCAGTCGCAGGTGGGAACTCAACCTGAGCTCTCAGCTCTCTCCCCTGGCCCCTGAATTGTTTCCTAGGAGATGGGATCTAGGGGCTTCCCTGGGGGGATTCCTGTGCAGAAGGGTCTGGGATCCTCCCTGCCTGCTCTTACCACCAGCTGGGCTGGGTCAGGGGCATCTGATCTTGCTTTTACTCACATTAGTGTGTCACAGCCTTACTCTGTGGTCTTCCCTGAAACTCCTGCTGCTGGCTGGTTCCGCTTCTGGGGATGAGGGCTATGATTTCATGGCTGCAAATGCCTAGGGCTTCCACAAGGCTCATTCAAAGCTGCCCCAGTTGGGACATTATTTCCCAGAGAGCTCCAGCACTGGAGTCTCAATGCAGCATATGGGAATGGACCCCCAGGACAGTAGGATCCATCCAGCTCCCTGTGACTAACGGTGCCCATCACCTCCCTGCAGCCTTAGTAAAAGCAGCACCAATTCCTGGAAGAAGGCCCAGGAGGAGTCCCCCAAGAAGCTGAAGGGCCAGCAGCTGATCGAGAAAGAAGCTGTGGAAACCGGCAAGGTGAGGAGGATGGATGGAGGAAGCACTGTGCTGCCGTGGCTTAGTGCTAGAAGACTCAGACTGTGGCTCAGGGAAGCCGATGCTGGCTGGCTGTGGCCCCACTGCAGCCAAGAGGAGACAGAGCTGCCTGGGACTGGTGGGCAAGGTGGTGGAGGGGAGCACTGTGGGCAGCAACACAGGAGTCCCAAGGCTGTGCTGGGTGTCATTGGCTGCAGTTTGCTGGGCAGCGGTGATGGGCTAAATTGGTCCACAGGTGAAGTTTTCCATGTACCTGCGGTACCTGCGTGCTGTTGGCTTGTGGTATTCTTTCTGGGTTGCCATGGGCTACGTTGGACAGTATGTCGCCTTCGTGGGGACCAACCTGTGGCTCAGTGCCTGGACTGACGATGCGCAGCGCTACCTGAACCAGACCTATCCCGTGGAGCAGCGAGACCTGCGGATCGGTGTCTTTGGGGCGCTGGGGGTGTCACAAGGTGAGTGTGGGAGCACAGGGGATCTCGCTTGCCTCAGCTGCATGGTCTAGGAGGGATATGGCTTGCAAGGCCTGCAGCCAGCAGTGCAGCAAGGAGCAGGGGACCCAGCACTGTGTTCATTTGCCTGCTGCTGCTTTCCTTCTGGCTCGTGGCTGAACTGGGGACGGATATCGGTCTGAAGCCAGCATAAATTGGCCCAAGAAGTAAGTCTGTGTTGCCCCCTTAGGCTGAAGATCACTGTTCTTAATCAGTTTGGAGATAGGGCTAGGGCCCAAGGCTTTCCAAAAGGGTTAGTGTTCTTCCCCTGTGATAGGACATGGTTACTGGGGCCTCCCAAGAAGGTTGGATGTGGGACTATCACAGTGGCTTGCTGCAGAGCTGCTGGCTTTGAGCTGCTTGATGTGCCTCTTGAGCCAGAGGGTGCCTGAGGCCAGTGTCACACATGAGCTGGTGATGACTGCCCGGTGGTCTCCTTGCAGCTCTCTTCCTGCTCTTTGCAACCATCCTGTCTGCTCATGGTGCCATGCGAGCCTCCCAGGTTATGCATCAGCAACTGCTCAGCAACATCCTGCGTGTGCCCATGAGCTTTTTTGACACGACCCCGACTGGCCGCATTGTGAATAGGTTTGCCAAGGTAAGAGAAAGCCCCAACATGGAGAAGGTGTTTGTTCCAGCAGGTCTGGAGAGTGTTGGGTGGTAGCATAACCCTGTTTCTGTTCAGCACTGCACAGATGAACCCAGATCAGGGCCTGGAAGGGACCAGAAGGGCATGGTGGATGACTATGAGGCAAACCACATTCTGGGCTATACTAGGAGGAGAGTGGCCAGCAGATCACAGGAAGTTATCTCCTCTGCTCAGTGCTAGGGAGGCCACACCTGGATACTGTGTCCTGTTCTGGGGCCACCTGGTCAAGAGGGATACAGAAAAACCGAAGAGGGTCCTGAGTAGATTACCAAAAGAGGCAGGAGCCTAGAGCTCATGTCCCATTAATGAGTTGTCCTTCTGGTAATGGAGTCTTGGCAAAATACACAGTCTTTGCTATGTAAATGAAGCTCATAAAACAAAGAGAAAATGAGAAAGGAGGGAGAATACAAAGAGGTAGTTTCAAGTGTGCTGCCACTCCATTTCTTCCTTTGGTGCCATCTCTTGATTTTTGGGAATAAAAATCTCTCTTGAGATCACACCTATGGGCCTGCTGGGTTTGCTCTGAGATGAGGGAGTATGTGGTGCCTAGTTAGGAGAAGGATGATGGCCAGCTGGAGACTTGGGTGCACCTGGACTCAGCCCTGTCCTTCTTTCTGCCTCAATTCCTTCTCCTGCATCCTGGGTCCAGATGAAGATGCAGTTCTCAAAGCTGGTCTGTGCAACAGGGAAATATTATAGAAAACTTCTCTCTTAAATCATGTTCCCAAGCTAAGAGCTGTGGCCCTAAATGAGTTTGTGACTGTGACACCAATTCAGTGTCATCCAATATTTTTGCAAGTGTCTGGCACTATGTTACCACACAAGTGTGTAGGAACCCTGTATGTGTGAGGCCTTTGGGTTTCTCCCTCTCTCTAGGGGCACTGACTGCTTCTCCACACTTTTTTGTATGCTCCAGGACATCTTCACGATAGACGAGACCATTCCTATGTCTTTCCGCAGCTGGCTCTCCTGTTTCATGGCCATCATTAGCACACTGCTCATGATCTCCCTGGCCACCCCATTCTTTGCTCTTGTTATCATTCCCTTGAGCATCTTCTACTATTTTGTGCTGGTGAGTAACCGGGGCTTGAGAGAAGGTTCTTCCCTGCTAAGAGCAGTATCTTTGTCACTGCTGGGCTTTGTGTTGGTAACCAAGCTGTGTCCCTCATTTCAGCGCTTCTATGTCTCTACATCACGCCAGCTACGGCGTCTGGACTCTGTAACTAGGTCTCCAATCTACTCCCACTTTGGTGAGACAGTGTCAGGCCTTTCCGTGATCCGGGCCTATGGACACCAAGAACGGTTCCTGCAGCAAAATGAGAGCACCATGGACATCAATCAGAAAAGCGTTTACTCCTGGATAGTCTCAAATAGGTGAGTTTTACTCCTTATGCCACAGCACAGCCTGCAGCACCTCTGCCCAGGGGCTGGTGGGTCCTGAGGGAGGTCCAAGATGCTGCAGCCAGCCCTCTTGATCTCAGGACTGAGGGTCTGTGTAGGAACTGGGGGAGCTTGGGATAGGGACACCATCTGTGGGAAGGAGACATTTTAGGGTGATTTTGAAAGCCAGAGTGTAGCCCCCTAGAAGTGTCCAGCACCTGGGCAGGGTGAGCTGCACTGTCAAAGGCTGAGATGCTCTTGGTGGCTTCTGGGAAGAGGCTGATTCTCCAGGCCAGGTGGAAGTGCAATGGGGGCAGTATCTGGTATTGATGTGTTACTGGGTAGACACTTTGGGTGTGTGAGGGTTGTACAGGTGGGGCTCCTCAGATACATGGCATTATAACCTCAGCGCAGGAGATTATCCGAGAGACACAGGGGCTGACAGGTAAAATGAACCTGCTTGCAGAATTGGCTACAAATCACACGCCGTGTAGTGCAGGTACCCTGTGTACAGTGCTGGGCTCAGGGCTGGGTGCACAGAGATGCTGGTGGGGTGCTGGTCTCACTGGTGGGCCCTGTGACGGGCACAGGCAGGTGCCTCTCCCACCACCCCTCAGCTGTGCTTTCCCAGTGCAGGTGGCTGGCCATCCGTCTGGAGTTCGTTGGGAGCCTGGTAGTCTTCTTCTCTGCGCTTCTGGCTGTGATTTCAAAGGGCACTTTGGAAGGCGGCATCGTGGGTCTTTCTGTCTCCTCTGCCCTCAATGTGAGTCAGTGAAAGCTTTTTCTTATTCCAGGGCAGGGTTGTTTCTAGGCGCAACACCCTGATGGCTCTGGGCTGGCTGCAGGATGCTGCCTTGCCTCCAGCTCTGATCCATGGATTTGTTGGGGTGTCCCATCACCCAGGGAGTTAACATGGAGCCAGGGCAGCACACATCCCAGTGTGAGGGGGACACTTACTGCTGTGGGGAGGAGCACGTTCCTGCTGCGGATCAGAGATGCTGCAAGCAAAGCTTGTGAAAGGCTGGGAAGAGGGGGCTGTGGCTGGGGAGTGGAGGGTTAGGGGCCAGGCCGGGGATGCTTGTGTCCAGGCCGAGTCCCTGAGCTGAGGTAGGGAGTGGTTGTTCCTGGGTACCACGGGCTCTGCATCCTCTGTCTCTGCCACACAGGTGACCCAGACACTGAACTGGCTGGTGCGGACATCTTCGGAGCTGGAGACGAACATTGTGGCTGTAGAGCGGGTACACGAGTACACGAAGGTGAAGAACGAGGTGAGGAGACCAGAGCCCAGGAAAACACCTGCTGCACAGCTTGGTACTAGCCAGCATCGCAGGGTGCAACCCCCACTAATGCTCCTGTGCCCCCCAGGCTCCGTGGGTGACAGAAAAGCGTCCACCCTGTGGCTGGCCCAGCAAAGGTGAGATCCAGTTCATTGACTACAAAGTTCGTTACCGACCTGAACTGGAGCTGGTTCTTCAGGGGATCACCTGCAATATTGGGAGCACCGAGAAGGTGAGGACCTCTGCATCTGCCTTCACTACACCTTTTCCGTAGTGAAACAGTGTTAAAGTTGTTCCTGTCCTCTTAGCTTTGGTCTGTGGGCTGGGGAGGGATGGTAATGGGATGTGGCTCCTGGGGACTCAAACTGTGGGCCAGGGACAAAAGGAGACAGTCTGGGAGATAGTGATTGTAGATGCAGGGCAGGAAGGCCCACCAAGACTAAGATGGAGAACATCTGCCCTGTTTTCTTCAGCCCCTGGTCTAAATAGCTGGTTCCACAGGTGGGGGTTGTGGGCCGGACCGGGGCTGGAAAATCCTCACTCACCAACTGCCTCTTCCGGGTGCTGGAGGCTGCCGAAGGGACGATCATTATTGATGAGGTGGATATAGCGACGATTGGCCTCCATGACCTGCGCCAGAACCTCACCATCATCCCCCAGGTGAGCTGACCCCACCTTCCCGCATCCCACTGCTGCATGTCCTCCCCAGGCTCTGTTCCCTGGGCCCTGCATCCCTGGGTGCTGTGGAGAGTCCAAGGGCCTGTGAGTATGCTGTCGCCACCTCCCCTGCCCAGCTGCAGGCAGGCAGGGTGGGCAGGCTGCAGCCAAACTACAGCAGCTACATTCAGCCCTGCTGAATGGCCGTGACGTGGCTGAACACGGTGCTGGCCCTGGCAGGACCCTGTGCTCTTTACTGGCACCCTGCGGATGAACCTGGACCCCTTTGACCAGTACACAGACACTGAGGTCTGGAATGCCCTTGAGCTGGCCCACCTGAAGACATATGTGCAAGACCTTCCTGAGGGGCTGCTGCATCTTGTGAGCGAGGGAGGGGAGAACCTGAGGTGAGTGGAGCATGCCCAGCTCCCCTCCCTTCCCCCTGGTCCCAGGCGAACAGCAGCCTCCAGCAGCCTGGCTGTCCAGGGACAAGGGCACATAAGCTTCTGGGAGTGAAGGTGGGAGCAAATGGTCCAGGAGTCAGGGCTGTCAGGGACCCAGCGTGAGCCAAGCCTTCCGTGGTGGCCCAGAGAGTGAGGTGGCAGATGGTCAGCTGGGGCAAGGCCAGGGAGGGCTGGGCAGGCACGGTGCTGGGGTCAGGGCAGTCTGTGGCAGTAGGCTTGCAGAAGCCGTGCTGGTGTCTGTCTAGTAACTCATGTTCCTCACCTCATCCCAGTGTTGGGCAGCGGCAGCTGGTGTGCCTGGCCCGGGCCCTTCTCCGCAAAGCCAAGATCCTCATTCTTGATGAAGCAACAGCAGCCGTAGATCTGGAAACCGATCATTTAATCCAGACAACGATCCGGAGTGAGTTTGCTGCATGCACTGTCCTTACCATTGCCCACCGCCTCCACACCATCATGGACAGCGACAGGTACCATGAGGCAAGGGGAATGGGGCTCTGGACTCTGAGGATGGGGCAAGAGGTGGCCAACAGCAGAAGAAAGGATGCAGCCAGAGGGGCAGTGGTGGATGCAACACCTGGGACAGCAATGTACAGAGCTTCTAGGGGAGTAGAGTAGAAGGATGGGAAGGATGGCCATGCAGTAGCTAGGGCTTTGTGGGGAGAAACATTTTTGTGGATCCTTCTTTACAGCAACAGGCTACAGAGGAGTGGCTGACACCTTACGTGTGTCACCCTTCCAGCATAGGGAGAGCCGTGCCCTTACCTCTGTGCTGAGAGGTGAACCACGTTAACGTAGCTGTAGGAGGAGTGAGGGTCGGCGGGGCTGTAGTGCTGGCGTCAGCAGCGCTATCGGCTCAGATCCCAGGAGCTCAGGTCTTCTCGTTCCCTGCTGCCAGGGTGATGGTGCTGCAGGCTGGGAGGATTGTGGAATATGACAGCCCTGAGAAGCTGCTCAAGAAGCAGGGCGTCTTCTCCGCGATGGCAAAGGATGCTGGCATCACAAAGAGTGAAACCACCATGCTGTAGGTGGAGCGGAACAGCGTGCAGGTGCGTGCATGGACAGCCCCTCCCACTGGCACTCACCAAGCAGACACTGGTGTGTCCCTGCAGCTGGACTGTCCAGGAATTTGTCTCTCTGCAGCTGGGAAGCGGAGAGGATCTGAACTTGAGCGAGCTGCTAACCTCGCTACCTCACCCTGCCTGCTGTGCACATGGGGTCTGGAGCTGCATAAGTTATTCCAGTACAGAGAGGAAAATTTATCTGTCAGGGACGGAGACCATGGCACCCCCAGGGGGTCTTAGTTTTTGTACTTCACCATGCCAGGAAAACCTAGTTGAGAGATGCTATAGCATTATGGAATGAAATTTAGTTTAATCTAACACTGAATATTATAATTTATTTGCTTTTTATAACTGTTTCTAGTTTTCCAACTAAAAGTTTGACTTTAAGGCATGCTAAATAAGCTTTGGTTTACCTTTAAACCTGGCTAGTGTTTGAGGGAAGCTGGTAACACAGGTTGTGCAGACACACATGGGTAGGGAGGCCAAATTGAGTGGCATAGCTGTACCCAGTCATGAACACCATGCTCCGGTAGTGCAGATGGAAAAGCCAGGGCCTGCCTGTCTTCCCTATGGCTACAGCTCCCTTTGATTGTAGTGCACATGAACGAGGCAGTCCTGGGGGCTATTGTAACCACTAGTGGGGCAGATGTTGGGCTGTGGTTCCACACTACAAACCTGGCTGTGGCAGAGACAAGCTGGAGACGTGCAGGCACGCGGACATCTTTTTCCATCACGCACACATGTAACACACACAAGACATGGTGGTTATTGGTTACAAACTCTTGACCCTTTTTTGGTCTTGGGCATGGAAGCCAGGAGCTGTAGCACTGACATTGGTTGCTGGCATGCCCATGTGCACGCTGCTGCTGCCTACTCACTTAGAGCAGGGCAAACCCCTTCCTTCACCCTGGCTGGAGGCAGGAGGGACACAAACCACCTGCAGCCTCAGCCGAGTCATGTAACACACACCTCGGGGTGGGGAGAGGGCAGTGCAATCACTTCATCTTAATGAATTTTCCCGTGAGGGTTTCCTAGTGCCTGAGCTGCAGCTGGCACAAACACCAAGGCAGAAGCATGCTGGACCCCACCGAAAGGTGAAGGTTCTTCCTGGCCCTGCAGGGTCTCCATGATGTCTGTGGGCTTTGCCCCCCCCCCCAGCCCAGTACTGGCCAGGCACTCCTCCCAGCTCTCCTGATACTTGCACAGGCACCTCCTATACACAAGGGCAAATCTTTATTTACAGAGCAGCAGTACAGGGGATACAAACATTGCCCCAAGAGAAGGGAGCTTCTCTCCTTCAGGGCATGGCAGCAGCAAGTAAGACACACCACCCCAGCAAAGGGCACCACATCCCTCCCAGGAGGACCTTGTCCTCCCAGAACATCAGCACCATCTCCAGTGCCCTGTGGGAAAGTGCAGGTCAGAGCCCCCAAAAAATCAGGCCTGGAGGACAGTCTGTGCTTTGTCTTCTGCCCTGCCCCAGCCCAGAGCAGCCAGGTGGGCATGTCAGCACAAAGATGGGTCTTGGGCACTGGAGCGACTGTCCTGACAAGGGAAGATGGCATTCTGGGCCGCTGGCTCACCTGGAAGATGAGAACCCGATGGCTGCTGCTAGCAGCAGAGACTGGAAAGGCCTGAGCCGCTGGGAGACCAAGTACGGGGATGAAGCACCCACTGGGGGCTTTGCTGTGGGGGCTTTCAGAGGCTGGGCCCATCCCAGCCCCGGAGCAAAACTACTGCCAGCAAACTTCAGAGCTGCTTCCCCAGGCAGTGTGTAGATGTGCCACCCCGAGGTCCTGCACAGAGAGGCGAGACTAGGCTCCTGCTGCTGCCGAGAAGGCCCAGGGAGCATGTTCACAGGGCCTGGGCTGCTTTTAACACTACTTGGCTAAAGATGGACTCCAGAAACTCAGCACTAGCCTTCCTCAATTTAAACTCACAGCAGTTCCTCAGCCTGGGTCAAGCCTTACCCTCCTGGGCCATGGCCCCAGGCTTTGTTCCCCTGCTCCTGGCTGGACACAGGAGGCCAAAAGAGCAGAGCTGAACTCGCCCCTGTCCTCACACAAGCTGCCTGTTCCTGTCTGTCCTGCTAGCCCACCTGTCTTCCTCCCAGTGGCAGTCAGTGGGGCCCAGAAGCACTGCACGGCTGCGAGGAACGTAGCCTCAGGGTGAGTAGTGGGGCTGCAGGGCTGGCCAGCCTCCCCGAGGCCCCTGGCAGTCCCTGCAGGAACAAGGCACGGGCTGCAGGCTCCTGCTCGCCGCCTCACGTGTACTCTGTCTTCCGGATGTAACTGGAGGGCACGTAGCCCTGCTTCCCGTGTGCCTCGGCCAGCCACCACTCCCGATTGCCTGTGATGTCCTCAAACTGCAGGATCCTGAGTCTCTCGTTAGCTGACACACTCAGCTCGTTGGTGTTTCGGCCTTTGAAGGTGTAGAGAGCATAATAGACCTGCCAGACAGAGGGAGAGCGTCAGTTCGATGGTCACGCCACGCAGCGTTGCTGTCGCATTGCTTAAGATGTGTAGGCTTTTGCTCCTCTCTCCAGTGACAGTCCCAGCCCCACCCTGGCCTCTACCAGACCTGCCCCCACCTGCCCACCCCCATTTGCAGCCCAGTTCTCTGCCTCTGTGCCTCTGCTGCTGGGAGATAAAGTCTCATCCTCCACCTCAGCCCTTTGGGGCAAAGCAGCCTCCACCTCTCACCTCTCCCTGGTCACTGCCAGGGAGGAGGATGATTCAGCCCCCACTCAAGCGAGGGGGTGAGCCCTTGGCATCCCCGACCCCCCCAGGAAGGCTGAGGACTCACCTGGTTGCCCTCCGACTCACTGCTCTCCAGCCCAGAGTCTCTGTCCTCCACCGAAGGCGCGGGCCTGAGAGGCGCTTTGGCGGGGTGCCCGTTGCGAGAGCTGGGGCTGCAGCCCAGCTCGGGGCGGCAGTAGCGATGCCGAGACTTTGCTGCACCAGCCTCCAGCGGGGCTGTCCTGTCACCAGAGCCAAGCTGGGGCACAGAGGGGGAGTCCATCTCCGAGGGGTGCTGCAGGGACAGGTATGGGTCTGATGGGGAGGTCGAGTCCTGCAGGGGTTTCTGAGTGAAGGTGACGGCTGCCCCGCTGGGGCTGAAGGTCAGTGTGGTGTTGCTTTGGGGAGAGGCGCTGCAGTGCTCTGACTCGTTGGAAGAGTGGCTGCCCACAGAGACATCTGACTGGCTGCGGCGTGGGTTGTAGGGCTTCAGAAAGGAGCTGTACACAAAGCCCTTGGTCACTGCAGAGAGGGAGAGGAAGGG
>VZTL01055502.1:0-16387 GCA_013400535.1 Scopus umbretta | reverse complement strand
CTTTTTTTTTTTTTTTTTTTTTTTTTTTCTGAGGCTGGACCTCTTCATGTTTACAATTGTACCGACCTGTTCAAAACCAGCAGCACCCCTCTGCTTTCTTTCCCTCCTGTCTATAACAGGAAAGCAGTGGTGAGGCAGTTTGCCTGGTAACTTTGGAAATGGTTTCTACTTTATGTCTCAGTGACACCCACCTGAGACAGTCATAGGCAGAAATAATGCTGTGAAAACATGATGGTGAGAGCTGTGCTGCAGGGCCAGCCAAGAGCTGTCCTCTGTGACCACCTGCATGTGCACCAAGCTCTGTGTGGGACAGCAACCACCTCCTGGGCTGAGCCTTCACATCAGCAGTTGTTGCATAACCAGCCTTTCCGAGGTAAGTAGATGTACCTGTCATCTTCAGGTTCAAACTTCAAGCCATCTAAAATTAGCCCAAACCAAGCAATTTACCTTTTTCCATCTAAACTGTTGTTCATGTCCTTCAACAAATTAATCCACACAGTTTTTGGAGCTCAGCACAAGGTTGTTCCCAGGTTCCCTTGCTTCACAGATATGGAATTTCTTGGCCTTGAGACTTTGGTACTTCCCGAAGACGACATGCCAGTGAAGAAGGCTGGAACAAGGAAATGCAGGAGGACTTTCTGCAAGAGGACTTCCTGACCTTGATGCTACAAGTCCCAAACACATAGCAGAGGCATGCAGTGTGACAATGAGCAGAGACCAGAGCAGCCCTATAGCCAGAAAGCAACAACAGCACTCAGTTTGGGTTTGGATTGCTGGGGAGAAGCCAGGGAGGCTTATAGGCAAGGCTCATTTGGGAACAAAGCTGCATCTTTAGACTGTTCCTACTTACCAGTGTAAACATAGCATAAGGTGGAAAATACCGACAGTCCTGTACCAACATCACAAAACGCCTCTTTGTGACTGATTACAACAGTGGACATGAATATGAAAAGACAAAAAAAAATTTTAAAAAGTGAAGAAGAGTGGAAAGAAATGGTGCTGTGGGTGTTTCACGCTGCTAATGAGGCAAATTTTGTTAGAATAGGGCATGACCACCAAACCCACAGCTCCTGCAGAAACCATCACACAGAGCTTGCATGCTGGCTGCAGAGTGTATGCCAAGGGGACTGCCAGCAGAAGAGCTGAGAACTGCAAGCAGAGCCAAGTAGCTCAGCCACAAATGAGGCCAATTACAAACAAGGGAGAAAGCATTTAGACAGTTGGTGGTGTCCATCTGGTGCTTAGTGAATAACCTGCCAGCCCTTTGGCCAGTCATCTCGTCAGCCTGCACTTCCAAGTGCTCTCATGTATTGGTGGTCATAATGCAGCCAATGCCATTCCAGCTCTGAGAATATTGTTGCTGTTCTCAGTTTCTACGCCTTATTTAAAATAAGGCCATTTTAGTTTAATTTCGTTTTTAGTCTGCCAATGCCAAAGCACTGGGACAACTTTCCTGCTTTTGAGCTGTCTTCTACAGATGAATGTGTTTACCCTTTCAAGCCTTGAGTCAGAGAGACACTGCAACCCATGCTTATGTCCAAGTGTATGAGTTCATCTATTCAAACCACTGGAACTACATACACACCTACAGTTTAATGACTGTTTAGCTCTCTTGTTTAAATTCAAGGGTTTGAGTACCTTCTCTATTATCTACTACCCTATCACTTCTACTACAAATATCCATAGATGAAGCCCCTTTAAACAATAAATGTGCAAAAGCGTTCATAACTATATACCAATTGGCACAGAAATCACAGGAGACAAACTTTCAGAAGAACCTACATCCCATTTTCAAGAGCACCTCTATCACTTTTAAGTTTCTTTCTAAATCCCTGAAGGCGCCTACTTGCACCTTTTGTAACTTAGAAACTAGACAGTAATTTCTTAACTTCCCTTTCTTAACTTAGGGTGTACACACTTAACCTACATGAACTAAACTGGGAAAGAGGACATAACTTTCCCAATAATATGGGCATCTGTGAAGCCTTTGCCCTCAGTCTCACATTGCTGTGAAATTTTAGACAACGCAAATGAAAATGTTCTTGTAAACTCAAGCAGATTTTCACAATGGTCTCACATTTATTACTGCTGATTCTTACAAGAATTTATTTTACTTGAATGCTTTGTTCAAAACCAACATAAAAAAACATAATGGGAACAGAAAAGAGACAAGGGGGTGAATCGTAAAGGTAAAGGTAAAAGAATGTTCACGAGTTTGCCAAGACTCAGCTAAGTTTTCCTCCAGGCCAGGATCCTGGAGCATTAAGATCACTATGAGACTCAAAACCAGGCAAAATAAACCACTTAGACTTTAGGGAAGTCCTGCAAAACTTTAGTCCCTTTTCCCTAGTTACATATCAGGACTTTTGAGAGGTGTGACATGGACCACCTCTACCATGGACTACCCTATCTCTCAGTATCACCATTCAAGGTGTAGAAATTGTTCACACAGGTGAGGAGACCACTGGGGGGACGTTTTGCATAGTCATGGGATCCACTGAAACCACAGAAGGTGAACCAGCTCCTCACAACCAGCCAGCCCTTCCCAGGAATTGTAGCCAGGAACCTGTCAGGCTACCTTTGGCTTTCCTCAGCTTGCTGCAGAAAGAATAATGAACTGAGTGTGAAGTAATTTATTAGAAAGTAGGGGGTTATCACACTGCTAGATGGCTTTGAGGCTCTCCTCTATGGCATTTATGCTCAGAAATGAAGTCCTGTGCCACCTCTCTGCTATGCACTATGGCTAGCTGTGGGCCAACCATCAAAATGTAGACTCTGGCATGCTTTTAAAGGTTCTCTTAAAAAGGAAAATAATCCATTTTCTAACACATCCCTGGCTGCAGGTGCTCTACTGGCTGCATTTTCCTCCCCTGCTCTGAATCAGCCCAGATGTCTGCTTTATCCCGACTTGGAAGCTCTGCGGCTCTTGGGAAGTCCAGGGGTCAAGAATTTCACCCGTCCAAGACCCACGCAGGCAGGAAACCATCAGCTGACTTTAACCACAAACACGCAGCACAAAGTCAAGACAAACTTTGCTGCTTCCTACAATTAAAATCGTGCCTCATTCCAACTTTCCATGAGACAGTAAGGGGGACTTACAGTCCGTCCGTCATGGAAAATAAAAAGGAGGGCATTGTCATGTTATTGAACCCACTTTCCTTTTTTTTAATTCACAATCTAGCACTGTGAGGGATCAGACAGTAATGTCTCAGGTGTGGCTGACTCAGGTAATGTGGAGCAAGGAGCTGCAAAATTAAGCCCAGAGCAATCTCAGAGAAATTTTTTCCACTTGTTTCTTCATTCACAGAAGAAACTGTGTAGCTGGCTTTATTCACCAGCACAACTCAGAAATGACACCATACTTCCAGGGATCCCTCTGCAGAATTACAGAAGCTCTCCAAGCACAAATTCGGTCTCACAATTTCTCCACAGCATGGGAAGGTCTTACACTGTAGATGAAAACCAAAGATGTGCTCATGATTACCCGAGCAGGTGGGGGGGTCTACGAACTGGTTCACTGTGATTTCCAACTGAGACTGGAGCAGGGGAAGTGCAGCACCCAACTCTTCTCAGTCCTTCCCACTGCAGGTAGAAACTCATGAGATGCATCTGGTGAAAGAAAAATGTAATCGTGAGAGTCAGAGAATTAAAAAAATGAGAAACGGGCATTGCCGCTAGGAGGCCTGTATGGTTATATATCCTCTGGTCCTCTAATGGTGTGATCGTGTTAGGTCATTGTAGGTGACCTCCTGTACTCCTGGCAAGAGAAAAACCAGGCTCTGGATGGCAGAGATAAAACTAGAGCAGTCAGTTTCTAGAGCACAGTCAGTATTTCCCCAGCTTTCTAAAGTTCTCAATGAATCCCAGGATGCTGAGGACTTGCTGCTTCCACCCACCCACCTTCTGCTTCCCCTGGGGCAGTAAGCAATTTCTCGAGCTAAAATTCATTCATCATTTTATGGCATGATTTCATTCTTGCCTGGCTGAGCATGGCCAGCGTGAAAAGGCACTTTGCTTTGTTCAATGAGATGCAGTTACCACCACAACCCCACCTTCCCTGCACTTGTATGCCAGAAATTTGTGCTGGGCGTCTGTGGAAGGAACGGCAACAGAGCTCTCTATTGCCCAAGAGGACCAGCTGCCTGCCCAAAAACACTTGCCAGTGGTAGCAGCACCACCCACCAGCTCAGTGGACACTCAGAGAAAATGACAAGAACAATAGCAGGAAATGTCTAAGGGTGGAAACAACAAACTGAGCACAGCCCACGTTTCTGGGGGCTTCCTGATTGGCTTGATTTGCCTCGGCAGGAGCACTTCGGATAACCTTGGAGTTATCCCACCAGAGCAAAACCTCTTCCCTAGTGAAGCTGCATTTGTTCCAATGCTTTCCAGGGCACAGGGTTACTTGCTGCCAAGCACAAACAAATAAACACAACACAAAAGCTCTAAGGTAGGTCAGATGGATGAAGCAGGTTTGGGACACTGCTGTCATTGTGTTCAGGGCAGCAGCAGCTTGATGTATCCCTCATTGCTCCCAGTGGAGAGTCTGTCCATTCCTACAGGACACGTTCCTTGCCTTGCATCAGCCTTCACCCTGGAAAAGTGGACTGTGAGTTCCTGTAAGTAAATGACAGCAGAGGACAGATTCTCAAAGCTCAAATCCAAGAAACTGTTTGCATCAAGAAACAAACAAAACAAGTAATGGCTCCTACTGGGTGTTCCCCTTCCTGCCCTGCTGCTCTTTTTCTGTCCTTGCCGGCCAAGTCGCTCTTGGCAAGCAGTGCAAAGGAATGCATTTGTGTATTTGTGAGGGGCACATAATACAGGAAATTTTTAAAGGGACCAGCTAAAACTCAGTGCCTGAGGCATGCTGACTGTCAGCTGCATATACCCATCTAACTCCTTCGTCAAGGGCTTCTGAGGGCACTTACAGGTTCAGGCAGTTGTGACTAAAGCGTAACACAAAAGGTAAGGAAATATTTGTTAAAAAGAGTCTAAGGGAGGCAGATAGGATCCCTGTAAGTTGCAGTTTTCCATGGTAGTAAGCTAGTTGTGCTTTAACAGCCTCATGTCAGCTAGGATGCAGAGAAGGTGTCATCACACCAATTATAATACTTTTGTTTGTTTTTTCACATTTTCAGTGTAACAGCCTGAATTCTCTGGGGGTCATTTTAATTTTTAGTAATATTCTCACACTGTATTCGATCAATCACTGGGGGTACTTTCGGTCAGAGCGCTGGGTGCTGGGCAGCACTTATTTTTATGCCAACAAGTAAGCTTGTAAGCACCGTGTTCCTTGAAACAGCACATTTTAAGCCACCACTGCAGAAAGCAAATAGATAATGCCTTGTTTATACCAGAAGTCCATTACAAAGTCCATGCTGTCATTAGCAGCAATCTGAGTCATGTCAAACTGAAATCAGAAGCCTCACATGTACAGTGAGTATCTATATAATTGATAATACCAGCTAACAGATCTACCAGGGATAAGCATGGTCCAATGTATGATTGGACTGTATAGAATTGGCAAAATGTATTGGATCAAGATGGGGAAATGGAGGCAAATGTGATTTCCTGGAGGCTACAGCAGGGGTAAAACAGATGACATGATTGCTATTTTTGTCAACACTGCTTTTCTAGTAAATTACCACAGCACCTTTTCAGTGATGATCAGATTGCTATATGAAAGACTCATTTGCATGTGCTCCTAAATTGCTAAAAGTTGCACATGATGGGGGCAGGGTGGGACTCAAGACATCCCAAATGGGAATCCTGCAAGGAGTGAAATCCTGGTTTGTGAGCAGTAGAGAACAAGTTCCCATAACTTTGGATGGAGCCAGTGCTCTGCCTCAGCAGAGGAAGAAGACTCAGCTGGAGTCTGGTGTGGAAATAACCGTGCAGGAATTCAAGGAAGAGAACAAATACTAATGAGGGGGAAAAAAGGCAGCCTGTACCAGGAAAAAGTTTGTCTTTCACTCAGTGTCCATATATCTACATATACGTATTAGGGAAAATCCGCAAATCAGAGCATTTCCAGGTGTGCTCTCAGGTATTCCTGGTTAGGCTTGAACTGTAATATATCTAACATATGTATTAACAACTAGTATATACCTTCCTTAAATATCCCTTAATCTTCTCATTGGCTTGAATGGGCATTACAGTAGGCTGATAATACTGTACTTTTTTGGTGCTGGTGTTTAGCTAGATACCTTGTGTGAACAGTAAGACCAGAGATACTATATTGTAGTGCAGTGCATCATTTCAAATAATTTCTTCAGAAGAAATACAACACTTGCAGTGAGTCCCAGAGCAAAACTTTCGTGCAAACCTTCATGGCAGTAAAGAACTGCCAGAATCGACACAGCCAGAAAATTAGAATTGTCCATGAGTTTGTTTTTTTTCACAACTCCACTATTTATCTTAACGAAGATCTTGAGTTTGCTAAGAGCCATGTGGCACTACAGAGAAACAAGCAAATACTGGTATAACCTCTGCTAGATTGCATTAGCATCCATTCCAGGCAATCTAAGTAATAGGTACATCAGAGGAAGAATAATATTTACATCAAAAATATTTATATCTTTGAGATTGAAAAAAACCCCAATGTTTGGCCCAAGACAAGTGGAAAGAATTGTTGCTACAAGCGGAGCAAGAGGGGAAAAATGCAGTTCAGAAAAAAAATTCAGAAGAAATTATGCTTCACAGTAGGGAAAAAATAGCAGCACACACTTTCATGTGCTGTATGTAGATTGGCTACAGAGAAGTCACTTCATTAGGTCAATTGCTAGCTCTGTAAAAAGACTTTCTGCCAGACTTCCTTCTTCCTCAAAGTTTGGACATAGGTATCTTTTCTGGTATTTGTATGGCACTGTCAAAATGGCTTTTCTGAGCGTCTCTATGGAGGGGCTGAGTAATGCACATCCCATATCACTGCTTCACCCCGGGCAATCAGAGCTGCAGATCAGCACAGCCCAGGGAGTGCTGCACGCTGTGTGGGTTCATGGCCCATGCTTCATTGTCCCTCTGCATTCACTCTTCTGTAAGCAAAAGAGCCACAGTCACAGCTCAGGGAAAGATATAAGGGGAAAAAATATTATGAAGTGTCTCTAAAACCTATTAACTCTGGTGGACTCACAAAATTTTGCCCAGGCCCTTGTAGGTAAAAGTTCTCCTACATGCAGGCTGAAAATTGCATTGTAATAACAAGATGTCCATTGCTGGTAGCACAGTCAGGCATCTCTCAATATCAACAGCAGCATTCATGCAGCCTATATCATTATTTCCCAGTGGGTATGACAAGCAGAAATCCACCAGAAGGTGAGTGATAATTTTTAGGCAATTATAGCTATATAACATACTATGTTGTATTATATATATAAAATAATACATAATACATTATATATAACACTGTGCAGTGTGAGTACACATGGACTCCCTCTTTTGAATTGTGGTTGTTCCCATCAGCTGCAGCTGATGCTTAGATTTTCCTCTTTCTATAATGTTTATAGAAGTTCTAAAGCTGCATCATGCTTCACCCTAGAAGCTGGGAAGGGTCTTGGTCTCCTGCGAAGCATGATTCCCTGTGCACTGAAGACCTCTTTACTGAGGAGTGCAACCTTTAGTGAAGGCGACAAGGGAGCCAGCCCACAGATACAAATGTTGGTTGAACGCTCAAAAGTGAATGCCCTTGGCTGACGTGTGGGAGAGAGGAGAAAAAGAGAAAGGACAATGAGGAGACAGTACACATGGGGATAATGTTTTAATATGAAAGGAAGTGATACGATTGGAGAAGTAACAAATGGAGACTGGCTGTGAGGAGCCAGGAAGTTGCAGGGAGGCAGGAATGGCTAGGAGGTTTCAGAAGGACAGGGGTAGGGCACAGGGAAGGGTGGTGAAAGGACAGGATCCACCAGGAACAGCAGCACAAGAGTGAGAGAAGATGCAGCAAGCAGCAGGAAGAGGAGGTAGAAGAGGAAACAGAACAGGTGGAGGAAAAAGACAGGAAAAGGAGATGGACAAGGCTAGTTTAGAACATGTCTCCTTGTCCTCTGGTCTTCTGCACTGTATTAACAGAAAACAATACCAGTGTGCTGGGGCTGAGGAGCTAGCTTAGGTCAATACCTGAACCTGAGAGCAAGTCACAGCAAAACTTGTCTCTGGTCCAAGTATGCAGCTATGGTTGATTGACAAGGTTGGAGGGATGGCAGATGCTGGAAGAAGCAATAAAATCAGAGCTAAGGAGTCCCGGCTGAGCAGCTCCAGGGAGCAAAGCTGCATTCAGAGCAAGTTGGAAAAACCTGTCATGCTTCTAAGGCACCATCCAGTGTCTGCTCTTGATTCCTGTGCTCCGCTGAAATAACTGTGATCAGTCCACTTGCTGCCCAAGCATGTCCTGTGGGCACTTCAGGTACAAGAGCACTCCACTGTTGAGGAGCAGACAAGCGTCGCCAAGTCCCCAAAGACTACTCTGGGTCACCACCAGAGGTGATGTCCTGGAGCTCTGCCATGAGCTCCTATTGCACTGTCCCCTCTGCCCCTGACCTTCACTGCAGTGGCCCATAGGTGACCAAGAGGGACAGGAGCGCTGCTTTCTGCAAGACTTGCTGTGCAAGACCCTCGTCAGCTTCCTGGGAAGAGCAGATGGGAGAACAAAGAGCACCTCCCCAAGTCTCACAGCCCAAGAGCAGGAGACCAGAGCAGATGGTTGAGGAAAAAGCTGCCATGACCTGAGGTCCAGGCAGAAAACAACACGCCTACTCCACCCCTAGCTAGCAGTGCTACCTTTAAACCTTTAAAGCCTTCCATGTGTTTTGCTTTTCAGTGCAGCACTGCTTGCACACCACGCTTGTAGAAGTTTATTGCGTTTCTGCTGCAGACCCTCCAGAAGCAGCTGTATTTTTCAAAGAGCATAGAAAATTAAAAGCTGGTGTCTGCCTGACGTTTCTGCTGTGAAGCAGAACTTAACCTGGAGGTTATGGGTCCCACCTTGCAGCAGCTGGCTGCTAGGGTATCCTCGTGGCCATTCTGCTGCAGCCTAAAGGGTGTAAATTTGGTGTTGCAGAATCATAGAATCGTTTAAGTTGGAAGAGATGAAANACAGCCCCAGGTCCTTTTCTGCCAGGCACCTTTGCTGGCTCATGCTCTGCCCTGAGCTCCCCATGACCCTTAGCAGCTCATGTCTCAGCTGACACTGTAGATCAGGTACAAAAAGTATATTGCCAATCTGTACATGGGAAGCTGAAATTTCTTGAGGGCAAATAGTTTTAGTAATTTTTTAAATTTTTACTTCATTAAAAAAGAAGGTGGAGATAAAACTCACACCCTTTTCCAGGCTTCCTGCCTTCCCTGTAAATGCTGCTAGGTAACTGAATGTGCATCTCCTGTATACCGGTATGTACAGAAATTGCATAAAAACATCCTCCTTCCTTGGCAGCTTGTGTTATGGGTGCTGCATGAGGCCAAGCATTCATTTTGATTGTACATCCACACTCACCTTGGGTAATGCTGCAGTAGCCAGCGCTGCTACACTATGAAAGAATGAGCACTCAACAGTCATCCCCCAATTGCTCTCCTTTTATTTCTTGGACCTGTCCCAAGATATAAATAACACAGTCCACTGTACAGCTCAACTGCTGGCATCTGTTTCTAAACCTAAATGAATTTTCATATGCATAGCTGCAATGTGCCAGCAAACTGTTTTTCACAGGGCTGGCTGCACCTGTGTTGCTTTTCTAGTCTCTGGGCGCGTGCTGCTATGTACGGGGACTTTGTGCCAGGGGGAATTGCACATGTGATCCTCCTTCACCTGGCGCACATCCTGCAATACATGCCCTCAGGTCCCAGCACAATCATTGTGGCCTTTCTGGAGCCTGTTCGCCATGATCAAAGTGCCTGTCCAGTCCCCTGAAGTATACCTCAATGGTAGGAGCGTGGGAGGGGGAGACGATTTCATAACAGCAAGCCACATGGGCATGCTTCTCCCTTGTACTCTTGTGTGTCCTCAGGCATCCCAGGGACAGCTCTCCTGGTCCTGCCAATTGTTCTTAAAGCCATGGGAGTGCAAGCAAGTTTCTGCAGGCTTTTGTTTCTTCCCTGAGGCTTTGCACCTTCATGTTCCAATTACAAAGCATGGCACACATGTCCTCTCTCAGATGGCTACTTTATATTCCCTGCCTTTCCCCTGCCATCCCAGCAGGTACCGAACAATGAACCACAGATGATGCATCCCTGTAGTTGCAGTGTGAGTCCCATACATTGTCTAGTGTGACTCCCTGTCTGTCTGGAAATAGAGCGCTGCATGCCTGGTTTTGTGCAGCCCAAGCGTTTTATATCAGTTGTGGCTCTCACGTAATTTACTTTATTTTAATGTTACAGACACTGGAGCAAGAAGCTCCAGAGGCAGGAGGTTTGCCCTATCTCTGGGCTAGGAGGAAAGAAGAAAACAGTATCAATGGTGAAGAGGAGAGACAAAACCTGTCTTCACCAGGAGGAGCCTAAATACGCACTTTAATCTCACAGGGCTGGGCCAGGAAACCAGGACATTTGTTGCCATTTGTTTTAAACACAAGTGCTTCAAGAGCTGGGTGATGCAACAGGCAGACCTGGCCAGAGCAGGTTAAGCTATGAGAGTCTTTACTCGGCTGGACAGGGAAATAAAGGGACAGGGTAAGGTCTGCCAGGTCCTGCCTGGAGTCTGTACAGGAGCACGAATGGAAGCTTTCAGATCAAAACACTCTGGTATAAGCAGAAAGAAATAAAATAAGTGGACTTTTTGCTCTTTCACCTCTTTGGCTACTGGCCAGGGGACTGGGTTCAGACCAGGGCTTTTTTTTTTTCTTTTTTTCCCCTCCGTTTCCCAAAGGAGGGTCAAGCCATGTGCTCATCTGCTGTAAGGGCAAGCATCCAAGGCATAGTGATTCACTGATTTCCAGTCAGTGATTTGCCCTCTCCTGAGGCAGTGGGAAGTTTTTAAGGTTTCAATCTCAGCCATGCTGGAGATCTCTCCCGTTTGAAGAAGACTGGAAGAACTTGTAAAAGTCCACAAAAAAGCATGGGCTGTAAATGCCGTGGGTGCAAGAAGTTGTGTGATAAGGTGATCTGAGGAGATACTGCAATGAGATAACATCCTTCTAAAACAGAGAAAACGCAGATCATGAAAAAGTGGTTCCAGTTGGAAGAAGAGTCACCCCAGAGAGTGCTGAAGGTCCCCGTGCTTGAGAGATTTAACATTGCCTCAGGCAAACCACTGACAAAATATTAATACACAAACAGTGTTGCTTTGGAAATGAAAGGGACTCAATCATATAACTTCCACAATTCCAGGTCAAAGCATTTGTGTTATGTCACCACTAAGCCTTCTATACCTGGAGCAGGCAACATTTTACTAACTAATTGAGGGTAATGATTGTTGGGTTTTACACCTCATCATGTCTAGCTCAAGAAATCCTGTAGCCAGTG
Source organism: Scopus umbretta (assembly GCA_013400535.1). Classification (NCBI taxonomy): domain Eukaryota; kingdom Metazoa; phylum Chordata; class Aves; order Pelecaniformes; family Scopidae; genus Scopus; species Scopus umbretta. The sequence continues at coordinate 4,930 of VZTL01055502.1, read as the reverse complement.
CTTGACTTGCTGACCTTGATTTGTCTAACCTAGCAGGGATTAACCTGGTCCTAAACCAGGCAGATGCAAAATTTCAATATAGAGCAGTCTTTCGATTCATGGGTGTATACACATTTACTTCAAACAGAAAAGGGAATTACAGAGATTTTTTTTCCTCTCTTCCCAAGTTCATCAGCTGGTACTGGGATGTAAGTTTTGCTTTGTGAAGGTAATTATTTCCTGTGTATTCAGGAAGATTCATATAGACTACCAGAGCAAGTCATACAGCATTGTGCCTGAATCTCATTTCCAAGCATTGATTGGTGGTAATGTATTCCCAGCCTTTCAAGTCACAGAGGTTTTGCCTTTTCAAAGATGCTAATTAAGTTTGCTGCTCTTGATTATCAGCTGCACTCTGTAAACAACAGCCTTTTGAAAATCATAAGATGTGCACTGCCAGCTTTCCTCTTTGAGGGTGAGCCATTGAAAAAGGATGAGCTCTGCAGAAAAACTAAACTAAGAGGCATTGAATTACTCAGCTCTGGAATCCCATTTCAGATCCTGCAACAGACCTGAAATCAAGCAATTTCTTTGTCATCAGCACAGGCTGTGTGTCTATATAATATATAGTGACATCCACAAATGGTCCAACTGGCTTTGGCACAACTGCCCATGTTTGCTAAGAAAATTAAGCCAATGTGGAAACTAAACCAAGTATTACTCAGTGATTTCCCCCTCCCCTAGAGCAGATGAAGGGCACTGTTCATGGCTGTAGCATGTAGGTAAATGCTCCTGTTTCTTAGGTATGTTGGTTTACAGCCAGGTTGCTGGTGCTTGGCAGTTGATATGGGTGTAGGAAGCGTGTCAAGGGCTGAGGTGCTGGACTGGGATTTAGGGTACAGTTGTCCATATCATCTCCAGTTGTGCTGGTTTAAAGAGCCTAAATGCAAGACTTACACATCTTGCAGGGAGAACCCTTTCCCTTTCCCATTGCAAGTTCATTTTCCAAGGGTATTCTGAACCTGGGTGTGTTAAGTTATCCTGCTGCCCCAAAAATCTTTACAGTGACCAAGAAGTGGGAATGAGAGGCCTATGGGGTGCAGCATTTTTGCCAGTGCTCTTTTGTGCTGCAGGAAAAGGCACATGGCTCTGTGCTCACAGAAGGGTGGACCCTGCATGTTTCAGTTTCTGGTTTTGCTGTGTGGTCCCAAGATTCATGAGGGCAAGATCCTTGAGACAGGCATGGAGTTTGTCAGAGATCAATTTCATCCCTATGGGTAAGCCCAGTTATACCAAAACTTGCTGTTTTAACTTTCTGTTTAATAAGCATCAGAGGGGGTTGTTGCAGTTCTCTTCTTGTGAATCTGCCATTTTAATGCAAGCTGTAATACCTCACGATGTTCAGCTCTGAGAGACGTGGTACTAATTACTGATATACTTGCATGTAAGTATAGGCCATGTCTTCTTTGTGCCTTTTATATCAGGCTGATTTAGGGCATCAGTCAAGCAATAGCAAAATGATCAGTTTACAGCTGAGCCATTCCCCACTCTACATATACTTCTGTCACCTTTTCCCTTCGAGTGTTTGCTCTGATTAGGTCTTTCCTGTTTTCCTCTTAAGTTCTGAATACTCGCATATTTTCCTTATTAGTGTTGATGAATGTTCTTTTTTTCCACTGACATATCAGTGTGTATGCAGACGTAAATTTTATTACATTTCTGTCTTCACTGCAGAAATCACATGAAAATTCCTCAGGTGCAACCCAGCATGCAGAGCTAGTACAGGCTAAAGAAACTGGTCCATAAACCTGTAGCTGTTCTCCCTGTTTACAATGCTGTTACCATCCCACCCCAAAAAACAAAATACTGCTGAGCCAAATGTAGGTATCTCTAGAAATCATGTGTCTGCCAGAGTTAATTAGCTGGATAGGGGAGGCTGTTTTCTTCAAGCATACTTCTGCTTACTTGGGATTTGTGTGCTCCTGTTGCAAAGCAGTGTGATTCTGCACCAGCTGTGTGAGTGCCCTGCAGGGTCCTGCTCGGAGCCCTTTCTGGGGTCAAGGTAAACACACATTGTGCTAGAACAACCTCTGCCTTTCAGCAGGGAGGAAAATGACAGTCCAGGTCTGTAGGTTTCAATATCTTAGCATGGGAAACAGAGGAAATCCTTCACCTAGAGAAAGTTACATTCATCACCTTCAGGCTGGAGCACAAAACAGAGCCCTGTACCCAAACATGAAGTTTGCTGGGTACAGAGTGCAAAACATAAAAGCACATGTACCTATATCACAGTACCAAACCTCTCCTTCTGCCTCTTCACCTCTTAGACCTCCCTTTTTAACTCCCCTTTTCATCACCTAAATGAAAGTCTTCTGTGCTGCCTGACAGCTCCTTTGATCCCTGATACCAGCTCCTCTGAAGAGGGTTTGTTTGCTGCTTCTGCCTCCAGTCCTCTCAGAAACTGCACTGCCCACCCTGCCTACACTTGTGTGACTGCCTAGTCGGGTCAAAATCCCACCAAATATACAGACCAGACTTCCCTTAGCAGTCTGGTGCATCCTTGTCCCCTGCAGTACTGAATGGTTCTGGTCTGAGTTTTGCAGGGTATGATGTCTGATAGCTAGAGCCTATAAAAGAGAAAGCCTGTGAGTAGCCTTAAAATTTTATTTTTTCCCCCATCATTGGGGAGTTTCAAACCCCAACTGGAAGAAGCCATGCACATCCTGGTCTGATCTCATGGCTGCCCCTGTTTCGATCAGGAGGTTGGGCTAAAGATTTCCTGAGGCCACTTCCAGCCTGAATTATCCTACGAGCCTGTAATCTTACTAACCAAGGAATCAGGGTGCCCCCAAATGACAGCAAAATGTTGTCCAAGAGACAGCATCCCTTCTGCTGTCCGTGGTTTCTTCCCCTTCATAGCGGGACAGCACCATTAACGTGAGCAGGAGGGTCACCTGGCTTACACGGGCAGCTCTTCTCAGCCCCCCTAAAAATCCTGTTATATCCTCAAGTGCTTATGGCAGCCTTCCATTAAGGAAATCTGTGGGCCAGACAGCCTAGTGGCAAGGCAGGCTTGGCTTTCTGAGTGTTGACATCTCCCCTGTTTGTTTCTGTGATACTTGGGGAAGTAGGGCTCTGTGTACATCCACTGGAAAAACGTGCCTGTACCAAAGCAACTCCAGACTCCCTGACGTGTTTTTCTCTACATATAAGCAGTGTTGCAAATCCCAGTGATCAGGTAACTGGTTGGGCCAATAACTGGCAATAATAACTGTCTTACACCACCTCTGCCTCATCTGGACCTCCATTTTCTTTCTTACTTTTTCCCTACAGCACTCCAGATATTACAGTTGTTTAATTTCAATTGGCCTTATTGTTGTGGCTGTCTTTCAAACACCAACCTGAAAACTGCTAAGAAGCTAGAAACAAGGGAATTAGAAGGTTTCCTTGCCAGGTGTCAAATGACAGTTAAGGCACATCCTTTTTAAGCTGGGCTAGAAGAAAAGGACAATAATGAATATTTAACAGGTTTACATAGGAAGAATGTAAACACTTTGTATATGTATGTATGTGTCCATGTGCCCTCCGAATGGATTTAAATTTTTTAAACCATTATATAGCACGTTGCTCGAAACAGATGTGATGTTAGTGCTTTTTGTTTTTCAGACCAAATTTGCATGTCTCTGTTGTATCTTGTTACTAAAAAAGCAGGCAGTTCCATCACTCAGCAATTAGGATGATATGAAACTCACTAAAAAATAAAGACTGACAAACAACCTTCAGTTTGCATTATTATTTTAATTTTTGCATTGCTGGCCCCTACCTAAATTGGGAGCCCAAAGGAAGTGGTGGAGACTCTAGTTCTAAATTTTCCAGTGAGGTCTGTAGTGTCAAGGAGGTTTACTGATGAATGTATACAACAGCTCACATGGAAACTGTGCCTTTGAGTATTTCTGTTACCTCAGTACCTCAGCAGCATTACCTCAGACTTTAAGCTTAGAGACTACTGATGAAAGTCATATAAAACTGAGTGAAAAGGTATAAAGCAACCTCCTGTGGATATTAATGCTTGGTATATGACCCCTGTGTTTTGTAACAGGTACATTCCGGCTAAATGATCTATATATTTCCTGCCACGATTCGGAATTCAGACCCATTCTACACAGGGCCTGGGAGACTCTCATTCTACCTGCACTGATTTCAGTGGAAAAAGGGCAATTTGCACCTATGGGATGAGTTTGTATGCATTCTTACTCAGTGTCACGTAGGAAATCTGTGTCCTTACCAATTTCACACATGTTTCTAAATCCTGGCAGCTCTGTCTCCATCCCTTTCCTCTTTAGTAAGTAGTTAATGCCGTTTCTGAAAGGAACTGAAGAAGGGATTCAGGAAAAAAAAAACAAGACGTTGTCAAAATAGGGTAACCTAATGTTGCATCTGCCCAACACATTTTAATGGTGAGCACAGCATGGCATGAATGAAGCAGAAACTGAGGAAGTGAACCAGGAGGGGAGAATGAGACATGAACATGTAAAAACAAAAAAGCAAGTGGCCAGAAAGTAAGAAAGTATAAATCCAAACAGTTGCTGGTTGTGTATGTGCAAAAGTGCACATGTGCATGCATTAGAAGCAAACTTTCTCTGCAAGACCAAACAATTCATGACAAACCTTCTATAGTTTTGAGCTGGTGCACAAAAATTTGTGCACTTACGATCACCCCAAATTACAAGGAGTCTACTTGCTTATAATAATCTTACTGACATCAAATTAATTGCCTTATACCACGTACGCTCATGGTGTTTTCATTGTCATAAATTAGTAACTAATATCCAGTTCATTTGAAAGAAAAAGGACTTATTTCTTCCCCTGTATTTTGTTGTTGTTGTCTTCTATGGACTCCCATTTTCCAGTCTCATGCTGGATCATGTGCGCTTCAAGACATGGTTTAGTA
>VZTL01055491.1:49012-76297 GCA_013400535.1 Scopus umbretta | reverse complement strand
GCCGGGCCGGTGCCGCCGTTCCCGACAGAGTTCCCCCGCTGAGGCTGCGCCGCGGGCCCGTGGGCGGCAGCGGGGGCTCGGGAAAGCGGCGGCTGGAGCCGCCGGCTCCGCGGCTGGCGAAGGGGGGAGGCGGCGGCGGCGGTTGGAAATCGGGCGTCCCCGGTACCGTGCGCAGGCAGAGGAGCCTCCCCGCTGCCCCGGCGCTGCCCGCTCCCTTCGGCGCACCCTGCGGGCCGCTCGCCCGAGGGGATGGGGCCCGGGCCCGTCCAGGCCCGGCCGGGTGCGGAACAGGTCAGCTGGGCACGCGAACAGGCTTACGTGTCCACAGCGAGGCAACACCGTTTGCATCTGTACAAGCGACGTGAAACCGCCCTGTTCCCCTGAAAACGGAGCACGTCTCGCGTGTTTCCAACAAGAGGCGAGGTGACAAAGTTAACCGGGAGCTTCGTGAGCAGAACGGCAGAACAGCGGAAGGTGAAAGATACCTTGTGCAGGTGACGCGCCAGCTCGCCTATCTCCTGAACTTCTCGTTGTTTTCCCGTGTGCAGGTGCTCACATCCTCCCCCAGAAAACCCGTACCGGCTCCTCCGCTGGTGCCACGACTTCTCTCTTCCAAGGAGCAAAGCCCCGACGGTGCTGCCGCGCTGCTCTGACATGAGTGCTGCAGCCCACTGAGCAGCAGTTTAATTCAACTACAGATACCACCACCAATACAAAACTCGGTGACGGCGCCTTTTCTTAAACCGCACAAATGAGGGCTGTGCTACAGGGCACAGCTTAATCCTCCAGGGCAAAGATGAGGTCTTGCTGTGTTTCACTGTAAACACAGAAAAATTTCCCTACGGGCTTTAAAAATACGGCATCTTTGCATTCTGTGGCTGTATCACGGGAGAGATACCAGGCGTGCAGTCTGTGGCAATTGACAACAGAAACTCTCCAATCACTAAATTAAATACTGGTTGGCAAAATCAACATTGCAAAACAATCCATAGCATATGTTATTGTACCCAGTTTCCCATGAAATGGATGCAGTTCCCAAGTAGAATTCATCCTTAAGGGGCTTCCGTCCAACATTAAGGTCTAACTGCGCTAATGACACGCACAGGGGAACTCACGAGCACTGGCTGCTGTGCTCGATTCCTGGGGAGGGATAAGAAAAGCAAGAGACAGCAGTGAGAGGATCTGGGATGCTGAGGTGAAGCTGAGGCGTTTGCTAACAGTGAACTTCACCTTTTAGCAGCACACATACCGTAAGATTCTCACTAAAGAGGTGCAACAACATAAATTACAGCTGCTATGCTATATTGAAAGCTTTGTGCTGTTTCAAACTCCTGGTTGTCATCTTAAGAGGTTTAGGCCAGGTACTGCCCAAAAACCAAGTTAAAAATAAGCACGTGCAAGAATGCTAATAAGCTTGTGTAATAACCAAAGTGGATGTGGGGAGGGAAGCGAGCGGCGGTGGGGGAGCTGGGTTTCCCGAGCCCATGACAGGTAACTTGCCCAGCTGTGTACATCATCAGCTCTCTCATACCAAAGGCCCATTTGATGCACACCCAGGTACACATTCGGACAGATATTTCAGATATTTGTTAATTATGTGTGCCCCATCGAGGAAAACAGCGGCACAATTCTAAATATATGGTTAAAATATGAGAGAAAAGCATACTTGATTTGCCTGGGGTGCCATGCAGCTTAAAAATATTAATGAGAACTACAATTCTCATTTGCCCATAAGCTGATGAGCATAATTTTAAACACACAGATCAGTTAAACAAATAACTTCCAAACGTGTCTACAATAAAACCATTCCGCAGAGCTACTCTCATGGCACCGTATCTTGTTTAAAATTAATCCACTCAGCAGAAAGTTTGAGAGTCAGAGTTGGCCAGGGAAATAGAGAAGACGACCAAATTGTAACATGGGAAAGGAAACACCAGACAAGAAAGAAAAGGCAGAAATGGATGAGAAAATGCCAGGCCAGGCTGAAACTAGTTTAGGGCAACGGTGATGGCAGATCCTTTCTGGAGCGTCTACGGGAAGCAGATCACGTTGGACGTAGAAAGCACATTAAAGTCAAAGCACAGACTCGGGTTCCCTTTTGCCGATTCTTATTTGACGGTGAAAAACTCTGGCACAGTGGCGAAACAGAGGGCTGAGGGCTTTAATGCCTGGAAGCACCACAGTTCACCAAAGGACATCTCTCAGCACACCGAGATAATGCTTCAGGCCTTTTTATTTCAACAGTATAAAGCGTGGCTACAGTAATATCTCGGGGGTTCAGGTGATCCTTATCTTTGCTGAGCTACAGACTTGTGCCTTATGTTAGCAGCCCTTTGATGGAATTATAATAATTGTAATTCACATTTGACTATTACTCTGGATCTTAATGGATGCCTAATGGATGATTGACCTGAGGATCAATAGTATCACATCTTGTCTACTTGGGATGAGAGAACTGGATGTTAAAATAAATACTTCTGCTATGCTAAAGATGCAGAAATACTAAGCAGATCAATACAAACAGAGTTTACCTGTAGGTGAGAAGGCCCCGCGCGCAGCACGGAGGGGACGGGGCTGTTCTGCAGATGCAGCCTGCTCTACAAGTACCTGTGTCTGTGCGCTTTTTAAGTAGCATAATAAATGACACAACATTTTCCACAACTAAGTTCTTCCTAATCTAACCAGACAATTCTTAAACCTTTAATGGGCCCATGATTGTAAAATCATTTCGTCTGGGTTTTTGAGCAGTAATCTTCAAATTACGGGTCTGTAACAGCAATAATGGAATGTGTCATAAAAGAGTTTTTCCTCAGTGAGTCTATTATTGTAATAAAATAATGTATCTAGTCACCTCTACATTCTGCATTAACCTTTTTTATGATAATTATGAGTAAAGCGCATTTCTCATTTCCATTAAATAGCACCCTTGCATCTCACTGAAACAGTAGACTATACAGGACTGAAAGCAAAGCGACAGATGCACATTCTTTTTTAGCAGATTCTGTCCATGCCACTAACTTGTTGTTAAGATAAAACCCACTCGGTTTAAGAATTATTCTTATGCTTTGGTGTTCATGTAAGACTCACTTAAAATTCTGAGTCTGGATTTTCAGTCACACGCTTTTGTGTTCACAGAAGTATATGTACAAATTAGAAAATTATATATGAAATTACATATACAAATGCTCCAGCATCTGCTGGCCTAGGGAAATTCATGGTCATATTACAACATCCACATAAACACCTTGAAAATATAACCAGCAGAACCTATGCTAGGTGCTCTACTTCAGAATGATTTACAGATCATTTTAAAATTACCTTAAGAGTTGCAGCAAGCTAAACCATCATTGCAAGCCGAGTGTCAAGCCTTCTTACCTCATCTCAGAACCTGTGATATGGAGATGGCTCTAGGAAATTTCATTAGTAGAAGTTCTACATTATATACGCTGGAGCTATAGGCACGTTCATTCATTTTAATGCTTTTGACAGAACTGGATCACAAAAAAAATCATGTAACACCATCAGAATAAAGTTCTGATGAAGTTTTACCGAGTGTAATCAAAGGATATTATAAGTTCTTTTTTAAAATATGCAGTAAAAAGATGAAGACATCATAAAATCATATGCAATGTTGTCAAAGAGATTATGGATTTCATCACTATTAGTACTAAGAATGTTAAAATAACTTGGAACCTTATCCTGTCTGTGTGAGTAATCTCTGTCTTAGTCTGACTACATATAATTTTATTGCATTTTCCACATCGGTTCCCTCTGTATCTAATTTTTGTAACTCATAAAAGCTTATGCTTCTTTTATAAGCATCTCTTTCTTTGGATTAATTTGGTTGAGATTTCTTTAAACTAAGACTATAATTTTACCTGTTCCACAAGTTGTTTCTATGCATTTATCTCTTCTCCACCATAAATTGGTTTCAATGCAAAGGTAGCACAGACAGAGTTGTGTAGATAAGCAAGCCTGCAATCCCATATATTTTAATGACTACTGTTCTCTTTTGAGACCTGGCATTAAAGAAAAGTTGGTTAGAAAACATGAGGTATGGTAACATGCATTATTTGTCTCAATCTCACATAGTTTACCACCAGTTCTATTTTTACAAGGGTTCATATTGCACCACTATACAACACTATCTGCCTGGATTTAATAAGGTTTACATTTAGTGACAACTACACTCTCCCTGAAAGGGAAGAAAATTCTCAAGGGTACTTTGCTGCACCGGCTTTAACGCTATTCCTGTCTTGATCCATTATAGATCATTGCTAAACTTCACAGTGAACTATTTTCCTTACTCTTCTTCAGGAATTTGTTATTCATGTATTCTATGAAGAGCTGAAAAACCCCCATTGTAATTCACATTCATTTTATTAAATGTGATGGGAATAAATATAAGCAACTCGGTATTACAGGAAAGCGAATCCAAATTGTTTGATGGAGAAATACCGTAATAAGGATCACCGATATATACACATTTTTTCGAAGTGAGTGCAAAGCAGTGATATTCCTCTGTGACACTCTGAATGTTCAATGAAATCCTGAATTTGTATCAAGCAGACCAGATTATGAGTAGCAATTACATTAGGGTAATTGCTTGAAAAATAAAATAAAATCATTCTCTCTTGAAAGGGTTCAGATGTCTTTGTAACTACTATCAAGGCAGCATTAATTGCATCTTAATTTTTTTTTATACTTATAACTTAGCTCTCTTAACAAAACTGAAGGTCTACATAACCTGCTCCATTAAATAAATTAGGTCTCATTTTTATTTAACAGTGTTACTGAGATCAGCATTTTGAAGCATGCAGCATAATTACAGAAGAGGATTAGAATTGTCCTTGTTTCTAATCCTTACAGAAATAATTTGAGGAAGTTTATCAGGGTTCCTTATCAAAATTGTTAAGCTGCACTTTTATCACTAAGCTCCACGGGACAGCAAGTCATTCTGCGCACCTGAAAGAGAAGAAGCCAGGCCAAGACCAGCACCGTTTCATTTCTCCCTTGTTTTTGCCTTTAAACATTTTCAGTGTGATTCAGTTTTAGAAGTATAATCTCATGGTGCTGTATTACCCCACCAATTATGTCAATTGTTTCATGAGGCTCTCTTCTATCACCTGTCAATATACACACCTCGTTGCCTGCAGCACGGTTCCTGGGATCCTTTGAGCACCTTCCCAGTCCCGCTACGTTGCATAGATGATCTGTGGCTTACATGAGTACAATGAGTTCCTACAAATTTATTTCACTTGTGACTGCACAGTAAAAGGCTATTTCAACACCACACTGCACCTCCTACCTCCCTGGTGAGTTTATCATTTAATAACTGTATTTGGATTGATTTAAACTGTAGTGATGCTAGTTTTTATTATCTGCGTACTGGAAAAGCACTGCAAGAGAATAGCGAGTCCCCTGATCTACTAGGATGCTAAATTGATTTCTCTCTTCTGCCCATTGCCTCATATCTATTGATGACCTGAGTTTGGATGATTTAATTTAGTTTATGATAGATCCTTTTATGCTTTGGCTATGTTAGGGGCTTCCTCTCTCTGGTAGCTGGAGTCATTGAAGTATTTACTATTCTCCTTGACATACAAAATCTTTGGTAAATGAGGGCTAAAGTAACTCAGAAGTGAGTCTTCTGCTTGTAAATGATAGAAGAGCAATGCCAAAATAAGGCTGAATCACATTTCAGCTGTATGAATGTGTTTTCAGATTCCCCTTCACATACAGAAATTCAGGGAAATAATGGGCTCGGTAAGGCCTGAAGTTGTCTTTATTACTTTACTTCTTTCCTAAGGAAGAAAATGAAACAAACGATCAATACATTCTTAGCCAAACATACACTAGCTGCATGAATTACTACAGACTTATTTTAGAATTTAAGTAGGAGATTGAACAGATTGGAATTAGAAACATGAAAGCTCCTCTAAGTCACAGGATGAACACAGTGAATGTGCATTAAAACTATCTCCTAGGGAGAGAACAAATATTTTCTTTGCTCAGGATGCACATTGTTATCAGAGCAGATGAAAATAGCCACATGAGGTTGCTCAGCAATGTGCTTCCAGCCTCCAGTTCTGTTAAAAAAAAAACAAACCAAAGAACAGAAATTAAATAAGGTGTTGCATACAATCAGGCATATCTAAAATTGAGCATGCACGGAAAAGCAAAACAGGTAATTAGGACTGAGCAGGCACCTTCAAATGAGTTCAGTGACTGCCTTTTGTACTGTGTGAAGGGCTGGACACAACTGCAACGCAGACGCAGAGCAGCTCCCCTCTCACGCCACCCTGTAGCGTTCCCACTGCCAGCCTAGAAAATGCTCTCTGGTGTAACATTACGCATTGGTTGGGAACACTAACTACATTTAGAGTTGTCTTCCATCCATTCTTATGACTGGGAAAGTTGTGCAAAGACTTGAGATGGATATAAATCAGCCAGAGCATGACATGCAGCGTGCTGACGTTTGAGGAATGGTGCGGCAAGTAACTCGGAGCCAGTGCCACCTGCAAGCACTGGGGTAAAAATCACTGCAATACCCACAGCACAATTCTGAACCGGCCTCTGAGCACTGCAGCAATTCCACTGTAAATCAAATACAGTTATAGTCAATAGCATCCAGTATACTTATTACAGACTGCCATTTTACTTGCATCCAATTACCAGGTCAGCAGGAAAAGCTCAACAGAGGGTAAGGATGACCAGGCTTCTTGTGTTTCATTGACAATTAAATAATTTTTCCTTTTTTTCTACTACTCATTGTGTTGCCAATACTTAAAATGTAGCTGCTATAGCTACTCTTTTGCATTAAAATTTGGCACAGATATTTCCTTAGGGGGTTTATTTGGTCCTAGAGAATGTAACTTGTGTTCCACCTGTCCCAGGGTTTGTCGCTAACACTGATTGATGATTTCGTTTCCTGTATTTGTCTACTATAGTTATATTTTTAAAGTTCCAGTGGCATGTTTTTGAGTATAAATTTCTGTTAAACCCATTCTGCACAAAGCCTTGTACTTATTCACTGCAATACCCCACATAGTTTTAAGAGTCCTAATGATTTTATGGTATGAGAGCTTGGAATCAGCTAAAATCATTATTACTAACAATTCTTCCACATTTTTTTCTCTAAGCTCTCCATACATATTCATAGCACAGTGATTTTTAGGTTCATAAAAGAGCAAATTACAGCTTATTTCCCAAATGATTGCAAAGCTCTTCTTAACATGCATAGACAGAAAACACAGCAAAAACTTGGAACTATGCATCAGTGAGGCTGTTCCACAAGAAGAATGAGAAAGGATGTAAAGGAACACGTGAACTTGCCTACAAAATTCTCCCTATTTTTCACGGGGATAATACAGCCAGACTCATAGTATTGTATTAACAAGGAGGTAGGGATGACAATGTATTGGCTCATCAGGACTGTTCAGGCAATAATCTGTTCAGCTAATTTCACTAAAAGCCAAAGCAAGTTTAAAGCACCAGGAAACAGAAATACCAACATGTGCTCACATGCAAATGTCAGATCCGTGTGCAGACTGTGTGCCAATACTTACCATGAAACGGATACAGGACGTGTGAAGTCCATCACTGCTAAGTCATGAGGTATGTTTCCATGATACAAAAAGCTCTGCTCTCTTTGCTGTGTCACACTGAATAAATAAACACTGTCTCACTGGCACCTCAGCAATTCTACCAACCGTTAGCAGCAACAGCAAGAATGGGTATTTACTGTGCAAACAGTGTCCCAAACAAAAACTGGAAGTCATCAGGGATGGTGGGCTAGTAGCTACAGATAGGAAATTATACCTGCTCTGAAGGTGTAATGATTTCATCTCTGTTCCTTGCTGCTTAGGCTATTTTTTAGTATTGAACAGTGTACAAAATCCCTAAAAAGTAAAAGCTGTTCGAAGCACTCAAGTGAACTCTAGCTGATTAATGTAAAACCAAATAACTTCTCGACAAATGAGCATGCTAATTCAGACCACATTACTGAAAGAGACGGAGAAAACAAAAAAAGAGGATAAGCATAAACCATGGAACAAAACTCATGCCAGAGATTCGCAGAAGAATCAGAGCTGCTTCAACCTTCAGTGGAGCTTAAAACCATGAAAAGTTAGATTTTCTTTTGCATAAAGAAAACCCCATAATCCAATATAGCCTTTAACTGTGACTCAGTCTCTGCAGCAGTTATGGATGTCAGTTGTACATTCTGACCAAAGCATGTAAATAAAAGAAGAGCCTCTGGTAAATGGGATGAAGAATGTGAAAGGAAAATCATTGCAACTATTGTGTAAGAACCACATCATAAGAAAGTAACTGAATGAACAAGAGAGCAGCCCTGTGGATTCATACATATGTAGTCTACCAGCGTTCCTGGAGAGGAAAAAAATAAGGAAAAAAAAAAAGAAAGAAAGAGTATGAGGATACTTAGTGATTTAGAGGATCAAAACTGCTTTAAGAGAGCATAGGTACTTGTTTTCACAAAGCTTTCGAGAGATTTTTGAGAAATCCTTCACACGATTTAAGACCTGGACTACATTACTGTACACATAGTTATAATACAGCATCGTAAGTAAATACGATGCCAAACAGAGGCAGTAAAACATCTGTCAAAAATTGAAAGACAAAGTCAAGGAAAACATGAGAAAATTCCTGCCCTCTGCACTTCCCTTTTTCTGAAGGTAGAGTCATCCGAGATCCTCTTTCACAGGCATCAACCTCTCACAGGGGATCAATGGTACTCCCCTGAGCTGACATTTGTTTATTTATCCTTGAGGGCAACAGTAGCATGGTTGCATGCACTACTGCCCCGAGATGTCATGCCTTCCCAGAATATTTACGCGGCTGTCAAAACATTCCAGTTATTCCCTTAACTGAGTGGGAGATGAAGGTGCCAGATAGAGAAGTCAACTAAATTAATGGAAAATATTATTTTAACAGAAATAAGGAAATAAAATGTAAATCATTGCAATAGAGCAACTTAAGATAATATCCACCGGTATCTGGAGTAGTAGGCAGATGAACGGGAATGTTGCAAAAAGGTACCTACTTATAATCAGAATTATGTGAAGGTAATTTTACCTTTCCTAAATATATCACTTCTGTACAGAGTTCTCAGCCTGGGAAATCTCAAAAGTAAACAGATGTTCCAAAGGGGCTGGGGGGAGGGTTGGCAGGGGGGGAGAATACTGCAACAGGCAACAATAATAAAAAACAATTTATATATGGGTTTCTCTAAATTTAGACATTACACGTTTATGAATTCTCTTGAACAGAAAGCAGTCAAGCTGGTAGACAGAACCAGCAGGGTCACAAATTCTAAATTAAAAGTAGCTAACAGAAACATACTTTGATCTTGTACAGGTTTGAGAGGAGTTCAGGGTAATGCAATATACATACCAAGAGAAATTCCCATGATACCCAGATTGGCGTATGCAGTTAAAGCTACCAGTGTTCAAATGTCCTTCATTATAGCACTTTTTCCCATGGCAGCATATACTTTGGTTTGCCCATGTCTGGGGAGGTGCTATGAAGATTAAATCAGTTTTAAAACCTATTTGAATAAAAGAATAAGTATTTATTTATACTTAAACTTGTATTCACTTTGTCAGAATATTTATAGACAGGTTGTGCTGATTTTTCAGTTACTAACTCAACCAACCAGTTGCTTTGGGAGTTCACTGTAATTAGCTTTTATGAACCTATCATTATTCACAGAACATCTTGGAACAAATGAAGAAGAATATTTTTATGCATTCATGTTGTTGAGTACTAAAAATATGGCAGCTCACGTATAATTTTCATGCAACTTAGGAAAACCTATGCATTTTAAAATATTATTCTGCCACAGTAACTTGTCGGCTTTTGTAAGTGACAGTACCTACGATAATTGTTATTTTTTTATCTTACTTATGCAATGCTCTTCTGCTCTAACTACAAAAAATAGCGGTAGTTACGTCCATAAAAATGGAATTGTACTAGCTTGAAAAAAACTAGCGATCCAAAGAGATAATATTTAATACCATTGTTTTATTACCCGACATGGCATTGATCCATTTCCACAGCCACAGGTGTAGCAATCACAAATCCAATCCTTTTTGTCTCCCCCATTGCAAAGAACTTTTGTATTCTGATTAGCTCATTTGTTCGCAATCCTACATTCACTGAACTTAATGGCAAAGCAGTGCCCATTGATTGCAATGATACAGACGTATGAATCACTAAGGTTTCCTATTTCTCAAAAGTGAGGCACACTAGCAAATATTTAACCGCCAAGCAATTTAAAATATTTCATCCCATGTCTATAGATTTACTGAAAGTACAGTAATCCCAGTTGGAAACAATAACAATTACTCACTGCAGTGCCCACATTTAGCTCGGCACAAGCCTAGCTGTATTTGCAGGCAATTTACTTGATGCATTCCAGCACAGAAGGGCTCGTTAGAATTTCTGCAAAGCTCTGTAACGTCCAGAGTTCAGGGGACAAAAAGTTAATGCAAAAAGCATTAGCGATACATAAATCCTGATGTGCAAGCATTCACAATGTTAATTTTAGCACAATACAACTTTGTTTCAGAAATATTTGTATTTAGTGAATAAAGTATGCTCTCTTCCTCATGGGCAATTTTCACTCCAGTGGTCATTACTGAATATTCTCCCTGAAGTTCTTACAGGGAGGAACAGACACAGAGCAAAGCTCTGGATCAATTTCAGATTGCACGGTACCAACCGAGAGCTCTGCAGCCAAATTAGCTATGATCAGTGTCAGGCAGGCCTAAAGCCAGTGGTGCCAAGACAGCCCCAAATCTATTTTTACGCTCTCCTGAGGGCCCTGCGTTCAGAGCTGCTGAAATACGGAAACCAGCAGCAGCTGCACAATCAATTTATGTGAAATCATTTGGAAATTATTAAGTCAGAGATTCGACAAGATGGTATCAAAAGAAGCAACTAAATCCTTCTCTTATTTCTAGTCATGTAACACCAAATTTGGACCACTGCATCTAAACTACCATGTTACGGGTCTTTCTAGCACCTTTTAAGAGATATGCTAACTCATAGCAGTCTTGGGCTCTAATCATTCCACATTTGTGTTTGCAACTACTAATTCATTAATTCTCCCATAATCTTCCAGGTTCTGTTTCCACGGACCACAGCCAGAGAGACTGCCAGAAGAAATGGCAATTGACCTCATGGGAAACAATATTAGAGGAGCACATGAAGTTCACCCCGTTCTTGCCATCTTAGAACAGGGGCAGATTTTAGCCATGGCAACCAAGGCAGTATACTCATTTTCACCAAGTGCCCCAAGTTAACTTTTCACCAAATCGTTTATTTTTCTGGGTAGTCAAAGAACTGCAGGACACAGAGACCTGTATGTCTTTTCAGCTGGTTAGAATCGAGAAGTAAAAATCTTGAGCATTTTTTTCAATATGCAAACCTTACATACTCTGGTTTCATTTAAGGAATTTGCTAGAAGTACCTTGGATACATTTATAATGGTACCTGAACAGCCTGTGTAATCCTAATCTTCTTCATACACGTGCATGTGCTTATAGTGATTAAGGATGCACAGCTCTTACACTTTAAAGGACATGCTATTAGAAAAACAAAAGAACAAAGTTTAGAACTCAGCTAATATAGATAATACTGTTCAAGGATTGGGTCTGGGTTGCTTTAAAGGTAGGGAAATAATAGGATATTGGTACCCCACTCAATCAAAATAATGCATCAATGCATATTTATTATATAAAGATAACCCAAATGACCATGAGAAGCACTGAATAAAAGAGCATAATCCAAACCAGAGAAAAAAAACAATTGAGTGGTTCTGTTTTGCCTGAAAAGGACATGGAAATTAAAATGTTAATTAAAAAAAAAAAAAAAAAAAAGTCTAGTACTGAAAATAATAGCCACTTAGAGCTGGCCAAACAGAACTGACTTAACTTGTTATTTGACAATTTCTGTTACTGACAGTAAATATTTATTCTAACAGGAAAGCACTAGATATAATATAATTCATCAGAAATAAACACACAAGTTAATTGAATAGTCTATATCACACATTTTTCCAAATACTAACCCAAATCCATAATAAATAGGGACACTGTAATAAATTATTTCTGGGCTATGACATTCTAGTATGTTCATTCAGCGAGATATGTCAAATGAAATTATAGGTATAAATGATCATGTTGTTTGCTCTTACAATAGTTTCAACCATTACATTTTGCTGTCATGGGAGAAAGAGAGAAAGATTTTCGATGTACATAGTATACAGACTAAAAAGCACATTTGTTTAAAAAAATCATCCAGCAACAATACCTAATCAACCTTTATGTCATAAAAAAGCTGTAATTCAGGCAACGATTTCAAATGTTTCTTGTGTCAAAATACTAGGAAGGGATTTTTCAGAAAAACTCGGCACTCAACAGTTTCCATTGACAACAACGAGAGCTCAACACACGCTTTGGCAGGAACAACATGAGGGCTAATTGCATTTCGTCGTATGTAGGTAAAGAATAATCATAAATACTACAGCAGATAAGGACAGACCTTGTTGTTTTGATGGCACTGCACAGTTAATTACACAGGAAAAACTCTACCCACACAGCTTGGGTTGATTCATCTT
This sequence comes from Scopus umbretta, assembly GCA_013400535.1. Taxonomy (NCBI): domain Eukaryota; kingdom Metazoa; phylum Chordata; class Aves; order Pelecaniformes; family Scopidae; genus Scopus; species Scopus umbretta. The sequence goes on along the minus strand of VZTL01055491.1, from coordinate 63,654 downwards.
TTCCTCCCTACATTATGAATCAGATTCTTTATTCTCTTTTTATTGAATGAAAACCTGACTACAGCACAGACAGTGGGAGTTTTGCCATTGACGTCAGTGAGGTCAATTCTTGATTACCTCACCGACTAATATTAAAAATATCCTTGTATATTTAAGCCTTAATTATAGCTTAACTACAGTTTTTTTGAAGGAAAGAAAAGACCTGTTGCCGAAAGGAAGGACAGATTCATATACCTTAGGCATTATCTTTCAAATGATTTAAAACAGAGATAAGCTGCTGGCTTTTCTGTTGTTGCCAAATGCATTATAACTTGCATGCTGGCCCTTCAATTGCACGAAACAGAAGTTCCCACAACCACGCTAGCCGTACACGTGTGCCCATGCAATCTTACATCTCCAGGATTAGAAAAGCAATGTCGTGGAATAAGGCTCACGCAGATGAACCCAGAACAAAGCACTCACCTGCAGGGATCGTGCTGCAGGTTCCACAGGCCGTCTGCAAGGTCTGCACCTCCCTACCTTAACCATAATGAAAGAGATGTACAGAGACTGAGCAGAGACCACGGCCATTAGTAAATACCTTCAAAATACACTAAATTTCAACTCATTCCAGGATTGAAAGACTCTTTGGCCAAAAAGGAATGTTATATGTAGGAGGCCTTAACGCTGTAGATTTTATTTAATAGGTGTTACCAACATTTGCCCTAGGCTCAAGGTAATTGTTTTTAGAATAGTTCTCAGAATGAACAATAAGGCTATATACACGTAACAGAATTTTAGGCAACATTTTTACAGGCACGTTTTTCTTACTGCAAAGACCATTTTCACACCACTTGGATCACACTTAGGACACAGGTCTCCTGTGACGTCAGGCTGCATAGCTTTCAAATCTATACTACTCTTACACAAAAACGAGATATAGAAATTAATTTTTATGTATACACATTTGTTAATCCTTCTATATCCTATTGGAATAGAAATAGAAGGTTAAGCTGAAAATAAACGGAATTGGAATGGCTTCACCATCTAACAAAATGATTCCAAACTGCCAAGACAGGCAATGTACATTTAAAACATGAGAAGTGAAAACACCTTCAAGAAAGTCAACTTCTGAACATGAGCCAAGCGTAGCTAATGAAATAACAGTTTTCAGAGTGGTCAAAGAACATCTCCAAAACTGCCTCACTTCTCCCACTGGTCCCACAGAACCCCACATTTTGTGGCCACGGATTTCAGCCTTTTGGATGAAAAATTCTCCATTTTCCTGCAGGAAGGCACGCAACTTGCAATTTTCTAGCTAACCTGTCTCCCTGCTTGAAGAATCTCAGTTTTCACTCTGAACTGAAATACAGCCAAGCTTTAAATTTTTTTAAATTTTTTTTTCCCTATACAGGTGTACTTGTGAGCTGGGTTGACTGGAGAACGGAGCAACACAGGTCCTAAATGGGACGTGCCCGTCTCTTACTCTCTCTGCTGCTGCCTTCTGTTGTGTTTTCTGTCGTTCAAGTGACACTCTATGGGATATCTATCTCTAAGTTCACAGGCCAGTTTTACCTCCATAAAGGTCTGGACTGTAAATATGAATAGCAGAATACACGAGGGACTGATCTGCTGCGTGATGGGGGAAAGTCACTTTCTTCTCAACAAGCAACAACATTAAAGTCTCTTATTTTGTAAGAACAATGAAAATCTTACGGCAAGCCTACAAGTAACAGGTATCATTTCTGCAAATTACTTACAAATTAAACCATCCATCCCAATATTTTCTACAAGCAGCAAAGCAATAACTGGAAGATGTCTTTGTTTTCCAATATGCAGACCACAGTACCCTAAACAGTGTTGTTGTACCCCACCAAAGTTCAGAGCTGACATATTACACTCTGGCAAATCCTTTCATGACAAATACATCACATCACATTATACAGGCATGACACTGTGTAATTGGACATGCCTGTCAAAGCATGACACATCACAGAACAGCGTGTCAGGAAATAGGAAAGGGCAGTCTTACAAACTGGGGTTAACAGGCAATGTGGCTTCGTTCGTCATTTTCATCAAATGTTTTCACCCAAATCTTTGTGAATAACATGCAGGCAGCAATGCCAGCTCACAGGCAAACTGGAAAATATCTCCCCCTAAGCCTAGAGTCGCTGCTGCAATAAGCAGCCACTAAACATTTCACTGCCTCTAATATTTTCTGTCTTTAGGCAACTGTCCCTATGATAAAGATGTCTCCAATATGCACATCTGCCTGCAGGAGTCACTTCACTTTTTCCTTTTCACAGACATGGAGAAATGAAAAATTAAATTTGATCGGGCCTGTATGTGAGAGTTCAAGACCCTGAGCTGGAAATCACCAAAGGCTGGTAGGGTATTCTGGCAAAATATCACTGCATGTTTACCCTGTGCTTATGTTCTGCCCTAGACATGTGCTATTGGCCATGGTTATAGAGAAGACACTGGGCTAGATGCACCTTTGGTCTGATTCAATTTGAGTATAGTTATTTTCTTACGTTAAGTTAAACTTAACATACTCAACTTCATTGAGTCAGTAGCATGGAGTCACCACAGCTGTGATAAGATCTGGGTACAATTTCACAGAACAAGCTGGTTATGAAACTCCTAGGGAAATTATTATTCACAACAGCACAGGAGTTAAAGATCTTCTGGCACAGTTCTTGCCACTTTGAGAATTCTTTAAAATGTCAGATGCTGGCTTTTTATTTCACTGTTTCACATTATTTTTATAGAAATGCTAAGCTGTTGAGATATTACTTCATGTGTTGTTCTTCTATAGCACCTTTATAGAATCTCAGCAGTTGATTCTCAAAACCAGGTTAGTTTTGTGCTCCTAATTCAGCTATAAATCAATAATGGGTACAAATTATGGAGTTCTTGCCAACTGTCTAAGGTAAAAAATTGTTAAAAATATACTTACTAACATAATTTAAATTTATTACCCTACAGCTCCTTAGAGGTACGGTATATGCTGTGATTATGTCAAATAAAGTATGCCAATATATCTTTTTTCTCCACCACTGGTGTACACCTTACACATGCAAGTCAAATATTACGTGTTCAAATTATGTCAGTGAGGCACCAAAAGGGAAAACCTGCAGTAGCAGCAGCAGCTGAGAACAAAGCTAGAATCTAAGCTGACACCTCTCAAAATGTAGTTCCTGGGCTTTAAAAATCACTTGGCCCAATCCAGAATTCTACAAAAAGCAGTGTTATTTTAATAGTTTAGTCTCCTATGTAAAAAATAAATATTCTCATTGGAACACATTTTCCAGTGATGTAGCTGCTGTTAGAAAACAAAGGGAAACATACTTTATTTGCGAATGCACGGACAGTCAGATTCCTTGTTTCTCTCTTCCTCACCTCAGTAAACTCGCCACCACCAGGATAAAGCAGGAAAAGCTACTAGAACACAAAATTTTCTTCTAATTACATACATTAAAAAAATATTTTATTTATTCATCCAAAGTTAATTTTTAAGGCTTTCATAAAATCCTGGAACTATGGTCTTTTCTATTCCAGCTGGGAAGTGTTTTATTAGACTAGTTCAAGGCAAGGCTTTACTCTCAACTCGTAACACAGGAGAATGTCACATGAAAACCATAAAGCAGATCCTGGCCAGAGCACTGCTATACCTGGGTCTCACGCTGGAGTCACCTGAGCAAGCTCTTTTGGCATGTATTTTTGTATGTTTAGTATTTAAACCGTACAAGAGCAAGTCAAAGGCAGGTGTCTCATAAACAGCCACTGAATATAAAGAGGCAATATATTTAATTATAAAAACACTGCCTTTCTAAGCTGAAAATCTTTTTGCCAGCATTGAGACTGCACTGTACTAGTTATGTGGGACTTTGGTTACAGACTATGTGTGACCAGCCCAGAGCCTCTGGACCTGTTCATGAATCCACGCCTCACATATTTTGTCCTCGCCCACACAAGCTAGAAAATTAAGGTAAACATGAATAATGATTAAGAAAGCACAGTGCATTCTAGGAACCATTAGAGAAAATCAGTTAAATTACCTGTGTATAATGTCCACAGAGAGAACCCAAACCGTTACTGGTCGAGAACTTACACTGTTTTCTTCATCCCAAATTTTCAAAGGCAGGTGGATTTGCTTTCCCAGCTTAAATAATAAAACAGTATACTTGCTATGGGCAATTAAATTATTCTTTGGTTCCACCTTAATATGATTTCAGAGATTCATTACAGCTCTAAAAACACTGAACGCTGTATGCTCTGGATAAAAGGACCAGAGCACAATTAACAATTCTAGGGATTTGTGCCTATGGCATGGATTGGTCAGGGTCATATGTGAGCTCCTATAATAGGCTTTTACAAAAGGTTATAGTTTATCATACTTAACTGGCGAGGATTCCATGTCTTTACCAGGTGTTCCTTTGTTCCACTTGAAGGAGGAGGTCATTATGGGACTGTGTTATAAGAAATATGGTATGCATCCTTTCTTACAGATTGTGACCACTTGGTTGGGTTTGGCATCAAAAAATAGCATTTTTTACAATTGGAAAGATTTTAAAGTATTTCCTAAATACTTGTCATAATCTACCTATTACACTTACCTCTTCTCAGGCAATATCAATCATACATTGATATAATAATCACACACCTTCATGTAAAATGTTGCAATATTTTGAGAGATTAAAAAAGGAAAAGTATCTTGACAGAAAAATACTGGCCTGTAAAAACACATATTACATATAATTCTGTAGGTAAACATAAAATAATCTGAATGGCGAATAAGCACCTTCAACAAAAAGACTAAAACAGTCCTACATCCTGAATTTTCAAGGAACACCCATACTTAAACCCTTCAAAAGTTTTATCTGCAAGTTGCTTTTCTACCCCATCAATGAGATTAAGTCAATCAGGCCCTTTTTCCCAGAAACAGCCCAAATGCATCTGTGAACGTTGCCAGCACTCCTGAAGAGGCTTAGCACCAGCATGACCTAACTGCAGAAAGACTGAACTTACTGAGAAGAAAAATAAAAACACAGCTTTAATCATATTGATTTTATCCAAAAGCTCAAAGTACTTCATACAACATTAATTAACTCTCCCAGCAACTCTGAGAGATCAGTAAGTATTATGATAATTTTGCAGATGGCAAAAGAGATCAAAAGTGAAGAGCAGTGTGTCCAGAGCCAAAGAGCAGCTGCAGAGCAAAGAGCAGGTCTCTTGATGTGCAAGGCCAGTCTGGCCAGGCTCTCTTTTGCTTGTTGGGAATTAAACAGATCACGCTTGATGATACGTGTAATTTCAAACACAAAATTGCAAAGACCAGTAGCGTAAGGGCTAGGGGTTCTATGAGCACCACTTGCTGTATTTTAGAGCAGTTGATGACATGATTATATACAACTGCTTTGCTTCACTGGTTATTGATGTGATGGTGTAATGTTTGCGTGGGGAGTGGGAGAAGGAAGCTTACTCAGATCACATTAAAAATAAAAATGCAAATATTTATGCAAAGACAGCTGTTACTTCCTGCTACCTGGCAAACCACGTATGAGCTTTAATGCAGTTTTAACACTATTGACAAATCTGTAACTGCAATCTTACTTTAGATTTAAGTGGCCTTCACCTGGCCTATTCCCACACGTAAATGTAAAAGAAAAAACAAAACCAAAAAACCACACGCACTCAACATACACATTTAGCTTAAGTGTTACTGCTTTTTTTAGTAATTTTAAATTACCTTAGAAATCTATCTGTAGAATTTCACATGATAAATAATATAGAATCTTTTCGGCAGGACTAGTGTTCTGACATTTTAACAGAGGTTTAGTTTTTTTGTCACATGCATTAAAACACTTTACACAATCCCATTGATAAGTATATTTCTTGGGTATCTCGCCCTAGCTCTCAACTTAGGAGCTAAATATTACTTGTAAGAGAAGAAGGAGAGCTAAAAGCCTTAATCCTGCAAAAACTGATTGAATAGTCCAGCTGACTACCTCTGCAAGGAAAATGAGTAAGGTGATGTAGCACTCAGCCAAAACTGAGACCACTTCCAAGAGGCATAGGCACTGCTTCCATTTGTGAACTGGAATCTAGCCAAATTTTCTGTTCAGGGACACTCAAAAAACTCGACCTTTTGGAGACAGCTGAATTTTGCATGCTCTGTATGCCTTCCTCCTTGCAGCTTTACGCAAAGGACAAAAGGTAGTGCAAAACATTGGAAAAAGTGAATGAGGAAAGCAGATGGACTTACACCTTTTCAGGCTGACATATTACAGTCTGAAAGTACCCAAAGCCCCTCCGCAACGAAAAGGTTGGTGGCAAATCTTGGAAATAACGGAACACTGAGATATTGTTCCTGTCAGCAGAACAGGCACATCTAAGTGAATTTCACATTGTTGAATTTCTTATTAATGTTGTTACCTAAATAAGAAATACAGCAAGTTGTTCAGCACCGCAGGCCCTCCACCCATACCCTCTGGGCAGCCAGTGAAAGCTCAGTGCTCAGATGAAGGGATTTCCTGAGTACATATTTAAAACACACGAGTATGAGCCAAAACAAGAAACCTATATGGTGTATTTATATATCATTAAATCTGTGCCAAAAAAAACCCCAAACATGCCACAGTTCACTCAATTTGTTTAAATATTGGCTTAAAATATTACTTCCCACATGAGTATGCAGATCATCCTAGGAATCTGTTACAGAAGCCAGGGGTCCCCGTTTGTGACTAACGTATAAAGATACGGAATCACTCTTACAGAATCTAGACAAATCAGGTCTGTGCTTGTGAACCGATTCAGATGCCAATTTTGCCCTCTTTCCTTCAATGTTTTGAGGCTTTTTTTATGGTGCCCATGTTGAAGTGCACAGTGACCAGCCCACTCCGGTGCCATCCCGGCCGGCTTACCATGCCGTTCCTGCTGATGCATCAAAAAAAGAGTGTTAACGATTTTGATGCAAACACCTAGATGCTCATTAACACTGGCGGTTCTCATCTACAAGCTAAGGAACAGAAACTAGATGGAAACCAGCAGAGTAACAGCACATACAAATATATCCAGAATAAAGAATCCCTCCTTTATCTCTCTCTGATCTGCAAGAGCTGAGAACAAGTCCGTCTGGTTACAAACAGCGTGTGCAAAAACTAGCAGAGCATTTGTTTTTCTTTGTTCTTTGTTTCAGGCACTATTCTCCTAAGGCACAAAATAAGCTGCAGGTGGAAGAAGCGGGGAAAGAAAAGGGGTGTGCAGCGAGCACCATCCCAACAGCCAAATCCAGCGGAGAGGCCGCGGGGTGCACGCGCAGGGAGGCCGGGAGGCGGCGGACGTGCCTCTCCCCTGCACACCTCCCCGCAGGGCGGCGGACGCCCCAGCCAACCCTTTCCTCCAGCGTGGAGGTTGGTCCCGTAGGGCCAATTTATTTATTAAATTTAATATAATAAATCCGTAGGGATTTATTTGATGCTAAACCGCTGTTTTTTCTTGATACTAAAGTTTCACAGGTCCGTGGACTCTGCACCTCATCTATGGCTCAAAATCAGTGCTAGAAAGTTACGTGATTTTGTATCAGCTACAAAGGTCAGAGGAACATCCTTGCAAGATTTTTATCTTCAGAATTCTTGTTTCCTGCAGGATCCAAAGTGCCGCTGGTTGAGGAGCAGCAGGGGACCTGGCTGACATTCACTGCAGCTTCTTTTCCCCAAATCTGCCTTAATTCGCACCTTCCAATTGTCTTAAACTCTAGTTCTTCCTGTTTTCTCTTAGACAATGCCAACCTATGGGAGGTCAATCCCAAGATACTGCTTATGTTTAAAAACCATGTTCCAACTTCCAATTTCTGTTTACTTATATTTAACACATATCAAATACTATCTATGTTGCATTTTTACGGTACACACTACTCCAAGAAAAATTCCTGCGGGTAAATGTTATAACCAAAGGTGCTGATCCTGGACATGAGACTTAGACGTTGCGTTTGGAGCTGACAGCTGCGATTTGGCTGCAGATCTGCGTCCTGAAAACCTGACCCTACAAACATGCCCGCGAATCCATTTACTCCCATGGCTGCCGTGTGAGCCCCAAAAAATGCCTGAGGACGTGGCTGCTAGGCTGGGCCTTGTACGAATGGGTTTTAAGCCTTTTGTCTTTAGATCCGAGGATGGATTCTGCCTTTGTTTACAGTAACAGAAATCCGGAATAATTTCACTGAACCGAATTCACAAGCCCAACGGGGCAGGATTTCGCCTTTGAAGGCGTCTGGGAAAGCCTTCCGCTGTCCCTCGGCCGCGGCACCCATCGCACCGCGGGCAGCCCAGGGCGCCTCTTCCAGCCTTCACGCGGAAAAGCCAGACGGGTGTGACGCAAGCCAAAGGGCGCAAGGCCCGTCTCGGTACCGAGGGGCGACGACGGCCCCGGCAGCAGCCACCTAGCCAGCACGCTGGCAAACTAGGGGGGGGGGGGGGGGAAAGGGAAGAATAGCTTCGTTTCCTTAACGGAGCGGCTCTCGAGGAGCTGGAGGCAGGAAAAATAAGGCATTTGAGAGAGGCAACTTCCTGGCTCCGTACGGATAAAAACGCGGGACAGCCGCCCGCAACCTCCGCGCTCAGGCGCGCTGCCGAGCCCGCGGCCTGGATGGCGTCGCCTCCGCTTATGACGCGCAAAGGGGATTTTTCCCCCCGCGCCGTTGAGGCGCCGGCCCGTCCCCGCGGGGAGCAAAAAGCGGGGCCCGCCCCGCGNCGCCTTGTGCGGCGGCTGGGAGCGGCGCGGCTGCGGGCGCTGCTCTGCGGGGCTGCCCGCTCCCTGCGTGACTGGGAGCGGCACACGCGCCTGGGCGCCTGTTTCGGTGCAACACGTGTGAGGACACGAGGGAAATACAGAAATGGCAGCGTTCCCCAAAAATACTGAGGCGAGATTGCTTACGGTTGGGCCCCAGTCCTGCCCTATCCCACAGTGCCTCGACTGCCCAAGGCCCGCAGGAGACGATAGGAAGGGAAGATCGGGCCCCAAGTACCATCATCTCTAACGATGCAAAAATTAAACTACAATATGCATATGCACACGCTGCTTACGTGCTTTACGATCTGTGCACACGTAACACTAGAGTGCCTGACCAAACACACACGTGTTCGTGCAACCTAAATAACCAGAAAAAGCGTTGTGGGCAGTTTCCTACGGAGCTAATTCGAGTTCTTCACGCAGAATCGAAGTTGCCGCCGGGCAAACGCCTTCCCCCAGCCCCCAGGCCTTTAGCCTGCCACCTGCACCGGGCGGCAGTCGGGAATGCGCCGCACCGGGGAACAAGGAACGGACGGCGTTAGCGTGAGGAGCACGGCGCCTGGCCCGCAACCCCAGGCGATCCGGAAAGGATCATCTTCGCCAAAAGGCCTGATTGCGGGCCCGGAGCGTCGTCAGAATCTGCAAAGCATAGAGAGTGCTTCGGCAATTTAACAGGCGTCCGAGGCATATCTACAGCCAACTTATAGATGCTATTCTTCAGGTAACTCCTACAGAAGGGCAGCCACACTGACTCGGTCTGAACCAGTTTCACAGCTTGCTCATCAGGTCAGGACAGGGACAGAGCGAATTAGTCAAACTGCAGGGGTACAAGAGCCAGAAAAAATGCCCACAAATCGCCATCTTGGGAATTGTCTGTAATTACCACGTTCTCCGTAAAACCTACGCTGCATACGGGTATGAGCCCGCTGCTGCAGGTGGGATCCGTTGCGGGCTGCAGACAGGCTGACTCACGCGGCACCCAGGCCCTAAACAGGGGATGGCAATGGACAGAAAACAGCGATAAGTATTAAAACTTACCGATTTTATTAAAACCCGAAGGTAAGAATTCTTTTTTTTCTAGTTTTTCTCAATTTGGGAAACAGAGAGAGGACTCACTGAAAAGAAAAATTCCAACCTATTCATGTTACTACTGCAAAATGAACCGCGCCTTTATAAAGCAACTGCTTTTTTCCCCTGTTTCAGTGGAAAAAAATTGGAGCTTTGATTTTTCCAGCTGAAAAGGGCAAAGAAAGAAACAAAGAACACTTTGTTTCTAATGTCTAATATATCATTAATTATTCTAGGGCTAATCTTTTCTAACATAAAGAAATTAGTTCAGTATTACTAACTACATTAAAGCCAAATTAATTCAGCTATAAAACATACATATTTTATGTGATCTGTTTAAAAAAAAAATGAGGAGCATAGACACAGCATTTTCTTTTAGCCCCTGTAACAAAACAATAATATTTAATTAAGGAGCGAAGAGGGGAAAAGAATGCTGGAAAATAATACAATTTCTCACCCAATACTTATTCAGAGCCATAAATCTGTACAAAACATAGTATTCCCTAGAAATATTTTTCTTTTAACCTTGGATTCAAGTGCAAGTGTTGCTACACAATTCACATAATTTAAACAAGGGAAAAAAGTCCACCTTTCTTTGTATTCTACAGCTCGACTGCATTCCAGGCTGTCACGTGCCCAGTTCCAACTATTTTCCCCACTTTAAGTTCCTTTTAGGAAGAAGTGTTGAAAAGGTTGAAAATGCTATTTTTAGGAATAAGGCTTCCAAACATTTTGAAACACTTAATCTTTTATTAATTGACATTCTCACATGTACTGAATAGATATAATCCTCTCAGGGTTGCCCCTAAGAAAGGGTAGAAAAGGTACCGTGCTGCACAGAACTAATTTGCGCTGCATCATGTCAGACATGAAACACAACTTCCTCTCAGTGCCTGAAAGCTCCTTTACAAAATGTAAGGGGTATGGCAACAAGTTAGAAAAGAAGTTCATGGTCTTAGTCAAAAAACACTTTCTGATGTCCACTGACAGCAAAGATTCTTTGCTTGCCTTAGTAAAGAAGAACTGTTTATCTAAAGAGTGGAAGGAAACCTGTCAGTAATTTACATACCCACATATTTTCTTTAGTAAATTAAACTTGGAACTAGTGTATTAATTTAAAATTGTTTAAAATTTCCCAAAGGACAAGTAAGTAATTTTATTCTCTAGTACCATGCAGCATAAATAAGACTTCTACTCCTGGGGATTTTATTCTTCCCCTGATACATCACAGCTCTTTAATGGATTAGTACAGTGTATTTTATTATTCTTCATACAGAATACTCCAGTAGAGCAAGTTTAGAGGAAAGTCTTAGCTTCTGATGTGTATTACATAGAGAGGTACAGACACTCCATTTATACTTAAATGCGTTAACATCCCGAGACTGCTAAATTAATTTAAAGATCAGGAGGAACATAAGGTGGCAATGTCAAATTTTTTCTCACTGGAGAAGACAGACGACAGAATACACACTTGGATATCATTTCAGAGTCACTACACTGCAGGCGTAAGAAAGGTTTTTCACATTCTTCACACTGGAGTAAATATAACAAAAATGGCATTTCAGTTAATCATCTGTGGCAGACATGCATTATTTCACTTATGAAGGTACAGCTCTATATACATACATAGATCTAGGCCTGATTTTTGAGATGCTCTGAGTGCATATAGCTGCCGTAAACTTGACCCAGGTAGTGCTGCACAAAATTCGTTCCTATGATGAATAGTTTGGAGGATTTTTTTTCCTGAATAAAACTACATTTTATGTGAACCCTGATTTTATTTTTTTCAACTAACAGTGTCATACGTTACTTTTCGTGTGGCTTGATAGGTATCCAGTTTTCAGCTGTTCTGTCTTGGTGATAATCACTAGGTGGTTTGGGGCTTTCCCCCCCCCCCCCCTTTTTTTTTTACTTGACCATTATCTGACTAAAGGAGAAACGTAGAAAGAAAAATAAAAAAAAAGAAAGGAAAATTGATACATAACAATAATTTTAGATGAAGTCTTAAGCCACTGTAGTCAATACAAAGAAGTTTTTCTGCTGACCACACACATACTCATGAAGTTTAATCCATTTCTATCAAGAGGCAACATAACATAGATTCCTAATTCACTACTTGTGAAACCATTTACAAAAAAAATTGAGACATTTTTCTAATTGTTTGGTATGCTTTAAGTATTGCTAAAACACCCCCCCAAAAAAATCCCTTCCTGTAACAACTTTAACCATATTCTCAAATTTCTGTTAACTGATACTTGCTGGCGCATTTATAAAACTTATTTAAGAGCTTAAAAAGCTGCACACTGCTTTTGAATACCTGCTATTCAACAAAAAAGTCTGATAAAAATATTATAGAAATAATTAAAAAAACTTAGTTTTTTTCATGCAGTTTCACTTAATGGTTATTGACAAGGAGAAAAATATACACAAGATCTTGCAAATCCACTACCAAAACTGATTGAGGGGCTGTAATAAAAAGCATGTTTCAATAGCATCAAGCTCATTAGTGTTCTTCTTTCTTAACATCTGTTTATAATTCACGTTTTAGAAGTCAGAATACACACAGTCTCAGCTTTAAAAAGACACTCCTCAGAATTCACATAACCTGATTTGTGTCCAGGAGTGCATGAATATTACCTGTCTTGGGTTAGTAATACTCCTATGTAAGTGGCCAATTACTCTGCAGAATCATCAGGTGTAGAAAACCAAAATTATGTTTATTGTTAAAATTACACATACATGGCTCTGTTTTCTAAAACCAAAAATGCACCTGTGTATGAAAACTGGTGTTCTTACCAAAATCGATTTTAAAAAGAACTGTTATTATTACATCCTAGTCCCGAAAAAGGATTGGACAATCTTTGCAAATAGAGAACAAACACAATCAATTTGTGTTTTCAGCCTAGAAATCTGATAGCTTTCCTTTAAAATTCAAATTTTCTTTCTGAATAAAGTATGAGGTGTGGTTAAAAAACAAAGGGATAGAACCTGAGCAAATTTTGAGCCTCCTGCTTTTCTGCTTTCTGTCAATGAAGGAATATGATCCATTTTTTCAATATTCCACAACCTCAAAGTAGAATCCTGAGAAAAAGGTACAATTAGTTTGATGTATTTTCATATTACCAGACGAGTGATTTGCATCGTTTCCATAAGGATGAAATCTCATCTCATCAGATGAACCCTCTCAATACGAAGCTAACTCTCTCACATTTAAATATCATGTCTTTGGAAACAATCTTTAGCAATCTTAAAACTGCCTGAACATTTTAAAATAACCAAAACCAAACATATTTATCAATTTCTTTTAAAGATTTTCTGTAACTACCTAAGATAAATACTGATTACAACCTAGCACTTTTATGAACAACTTCACCATTGTTAAATTTCTCCGAAAAAAGCTGAAAACAAGGGATGAAATCTTCACATCCACTCATAAGTTAGCACCTGAAACCGCTTCAGGAATTAGTGATTACCTTTGAGGCTGAAAGAATCCATTTCTTGGTTTTGCTAATCGCAACATCTGTCACCCAGTCCCAATGACCCTACAGTAAAGCAAAAATTTAACTATAACACAAGGAAGAATTCTTTATTATTTTTATTACAATAACAAAAATATTTGTACCATAAATCATTTCTGAAAGGCAGTAAAAAAAATTCTTATCTAGAGTGCCTCATGTCCAGTCAAGAAAAAATGCTGTTAATGAAGTTCATACTAGTCCCATATACCTGAAAACAGTGGCTGTTACAATCTCTGGTAACCAAACCACCAGTTGTAGCACTCAGAAGAATGACAGCTACAGTTACCATGTTTAAGCTCCATTTAGGCATAGATTTTTTCTATTTTTTAAACAGTTTCATAAAAAATTGTAAAGAGAGAGTTAACTTCCAATACTCATTACCTAAAAAAAATCTGGAGGCTGTTTATCATGTGATAATGCAGGGAAGAGCTGTGGGAACAGACAGCAGCTTCCCTCCATTTAGGGGAAGGAAACCAGTTCTGAAAGCAGGCCAAGTCAAGCAGCTGTATCGGATATCCTCATTCTGACAACAGCAGCACAGCTGAGGTTAACAGCATTGAGTTGGCATAAGGATAGAAACAGGTTAAAATCTAAAAATTAATTATTGAATAACCTCCCTAGCTGGAATAAAACATGAATGGTGTTAACAGATAAAATTCCTAGAGTTTAAGGCGGCATGCTGTCACTTTGATAGACAAATGCCACACCTGAGAAACGCAATAAAAAGATGAACATATATTTTTCCAGCACAGAGTAGTCATCAAACATGCATACAGAAAACATGGTTTTTATAGCAAAATATTTAAAACATGCTTTTAAATTTAGTTTTGAGCCCCGAATATAATTATACCCAGGCACAGATACTAAACTGGAATTCTCCATAATTACAAAGGTACTAGCATTTAAACAGATGCTTTCTTTTTTGTGGGAAACCGAGTGAGTTACAGTGATTGCTGTGAACGGGGAAATTTGCAGTAGCTGTGTTATCTAAAGCATTGTTGCTGGTAGAGAATGTGTACTGTTACTGCTCAAAAGGTTTAAGCAGTACAGTTCGAGTTCTGGAGGGTAGGTAGCTTACATTTAAGGTAACGGGTACAAGGCACAGGCTTATGAGCTCCCCTATATGAAGATGCTATCTTGAATGCAACAGCAGCTGAAAGCTATTTTTAAGCCCAAGGTTTTGAAGGAAAGTGGTCTTTTTTGAGATCTCCCAGGTGGGCTTGTTCATGAGTGTTTTAACTAAGCCTTGAATAGTCTATGCAATAAGTAAAAAAAAAAAAAAAA
>VZTL01055491.1:38077-48987 GCA_013400535.1 Scopus umbretta | reverse complement strand
AAAAAAACAACCCAAAGAAAAAAACCCAATCACAACAACAAAACCCCTTTATTAAAATCATATTTTCATAAGATAGGAAGAGCCAAAGTTGCAAATCTGAACTCTGAGATTGCTTGACTTCTGTGAAATTAACATTTGCAAAACACATGCACATAACTTATGAATACTGTCAGGTCAGTCCTTTTCTTTGACCCACATGTCTGATCATTAGTTCAAGTCTTGTGGATTGTTTCCACTAAAATAAGAAACTAATGAAAGGTATTGTAATACAATATGGTATGTTTGCAAAAAATAAAGTAATGATGGCACAAAAAAACCCTAATGAGAGTTAGACTTTTTTTTTTTTATTATTATTATTTTATGCAGGTATTACCGCTTCAAATTTTGGGTAGTATTGCCATGGATATGGAAGAAAAGAGGAGGCCTAGCTCTAAGCAGGGATAGCTAAATACTGAATAGCTACCCCATTTACAAAATTGTCTATCCTAAAAAGTACTGTAACATAGTGGACCACATCTCTGCCACTATAAGAGGTAATGCCAACTAAGGACTGAGCTAAGCTTGACAACCTCAACACTGACATTTACTTTTTTTTTTTAATGCTTCCCTTTTAACATACTGTTTTCTGTGGACATAAGCAAGCACGTAAACAAACAGATATACAAGAGTGTGGCATTTCAGAATGAATATCTGCACTGTCCAGGCTCTTGTTACTTGCTGGAAGAAACTCTCTCCTAAAACATAGGTACAATTTCAATCAATATAATCCTTAAATGAGCTTGTTCATAGAAAGAGAAATGTAATAGCTTATTAATGACTGACTTGACAAAGGCAGTATTTGTGTAGATAATTGTATAAGAATATACTGTTCTAGGAAATTAAAATGACACAAATCCAGGATATATTCATGCCTGTATTTAAAAAGGATGGGCAAAACTGTTGGTCAGATAACGAACTATACAATGGTTTTAAACCAGCAATATATTTTATACCTTCTCATCAAACTAGTAACCAAATAAGAGCTCAGTACCTTTAAGCTTAGCTTTTTATAGCCTGCCTCTGTATCCCATATAGCTATAGTTTTGTCATATCCGCCAGACACAACAAGTGATGCTGAAATATAAAATCAGAATACTACATGTTATCTTTGCTTTGTCATACAGACTAATAAAAGAGGTTCCTTCTAACAGTGAATCAGACTTTATAAATAAAAATTTAAATAAAGAGCTATTAGTCATGCCTTAACAAGATAGTAGAAGTTCCTTTTGGCTACTTGTTAATGTTCTTAATTTTGTAAATATTAATACATAAATTTAGCAAACACAAAACTGAGTGGAAGAAAACTTAGGTGAAAATTTTGTTGACTTAGACAATTAAGGAGATACCTTATTTAAAAATTAAAATACAGAGAATACTTTCAGAATTGTTAGGTCAGCTGTGAATAAAAACAAAACAGTAGAGTTTAGTGTGGAAAGTGTGCTTTCAGATTCCAATATTCATAGGCCTATCTGCATTTGCATGTCTTCAAGCCACAGGTACATTTTCCCCCACAGAGTTATTTATTTGAGTTGCTGACATGGTTTCAGCTTAATTCAGAGTTACTTTTCTTCCTAGTAGCTGCTACAGCGCTGTGTTTTGGATTTAGGATGAGAACAATGCTGATAACACACTGATGTTTTTAGTTGTTGCTGAGTAGTGCTGACACTAGCCAAGGACTGTTCAGCTTCCTATGCTCTGCCAGGGGCACAAGGAGCTGGGAGGGGGCACAGCCAGGACAGCTGACCCACCCTGCCCACAGGGCTATTCCATACCATAGGGCGTCACGCTCAGTATAGAAACTGGGGGGAGCTGGCCGGGGGGCAGCGATCGCTGCTCGGGGACGGGCTGGGCATCGGTCAGCGGGTGGTGAGCAATTGCACTGTGCATCACTTGTTTTGTGTATTCTTTTATCATTACTATTATTATTTTCTCTTTCTCTACCATCCCATTAAACTGCCTTTATCTCATCCACGGGTTTTAGGGGTTTTTTTTTTGGTTCTCTCCCCCATCCCACTGGGGCAGGGGAGGGTGAGGGAGCGGCTGTGTGGTGCTTGGTTGCCGATTGGGGTTCAACCACAACAATTGCCTAACTCAGAAGGCAATGTATGAGTATGACTGTAGATCAACCCACTGTCAGCAGTTCAGGAGTCATCTTTACTGGAGTCTTCAGATGGGAAGTTGCAAAAGAAAACAGCCAATTAGATCACAATGTACAGAAATTTGTGTTAGTCCATCCCAGCGAAGAGAAGCTGCTTCAGCGCAGCAACAGTTTGCAGTAACACTGATTTCTTGTCGTGGAGGGACTAGCAGTTGTCTATCATCTAGTGAAAGTAATGGAACTAAGGGAGTAATAAATAGCTCCCCACTACCTCCACTCAGATAGAGGTAAACTGGGAAATCTGTTTCTTCCTCCTGTTCGTCCAAGCATCGAGGAGACATCAAGTTCCAGGTGACAAATTGTCTTGCTATAACTCATAAATACCATCTACTTTGAACATGGTGGTTTATGTGCTCCATCAGCGTAGCGGAGAACATCCGTGAAGTTTTTCAGAAATAAGTTACTAGTGTACGTTGTTTGGGCTGTGAAGTAACATTACTTTTGGGGGTACCAACAATGACATACGCATTTTCCTAATTATTACAGATCAGTACAGTATTTACTGAACACACTTTTTCAACTAACTGATGTTAGAAGAATATCTGCAAGTGCTAAGTTAATCTTCTATCATAGTATTGTGCTTATCCTCCATTATGATCTTTTTATTATAGCTCTTGATGGGTATATCAATTAAGCAAGTGTTCCCACTGCCTAGTTAAGACAGAACACAGATGACCAACTTCAAGTTACTTATTGACATGGACATAATTTTCTTATAATTAAACATGCTATCTTGGAAATGATGAATTAATTACCTACATGATTAGAGTGGTCACTCATTGTTCATCTGAGATGTCCTATACATAGGTACTGAGATACATCATGCACTAATATTAACTCACCATCTTGGCTAAAAAGGCAGGAACTAACACAACCTTCGTGTCCTTCGTTCAAGGAAATGGGTTCACGACACCGAAATTCTCCTGTCCTTATATCCCATATTTTTAAGCTTTTGTCCCAGGATGCTGTGCACAAGTAATGACCATCAAAGGTAAAGCAGCAATCTGAGATAGCATTGCTGTGTCCCCTGAAACACAGATGAAAAACAGGGAAAGAGCGTGCTTTTGTAACCATTACAAATCTCTCAAAGAGCCTCCTGCAACACTGAGCACCCTGTCTCCATCCAGTAAAGCACCATAAGCATATTCTGAATTTTGACTTTATGAATAGTTCTGTAAAGTCTCTGGAGCTGTTTATAACCTCACAGCCGGTATGGGCTTAAATCCCTTATTGGATTAAATCATTTTGCAGGATTGAACCCTAGCTGTTAAGTGACAAGTGACCAGATTTTTTTTTCATTGAACACTGCTTCACAAGAAATTGTTTAGCAGCTACAACACAACTGCATTTTACTAAAATTTTTATTTTTTTTTTACTAAAAGTAAGTACCAAAAAAAAAAAGCCACCTGTTTTTCATTAAATAAATAGTATGCATCTATCTCTACACATAAATTTCAACTGAAACATTCAGAGGAAAAAGATTAAACAAATCTAGATTAAAGTCTAATTTTGGAATCAGTGATACCCATCAGAAAAGAAATCTGGACATTCCAGAACTGGGTGAGGACTCTAGTGCTTCCTGAAATCTACAGCGGGGAAAGGATTGTGAGCATCTCTTACAGGAAACAATGCTGTAGTCACTGCAATTTAAAAGAAACATTGCAACGTTGCAGATTGAATTTCCCATCCAAAGTAATTCCTAATCCCGCAAAGACAATTTTATTACAGTGTTTAAAGGCAGACTCTCTCTCTGATTATTGTTTTAAGAATTCAAAGCTAAATTGGTTGAGTTTATATAAAGCCATTGATATTTTTAATGGTTGGTTTGACATCGCCATTGTTGCGTACTTCCTTCTTAAAATAGTAAGAATATCCTAAACTGACATAATGTTTTTACTGCTTTACTGACTTCAGTGAGAAAGAGAAGAGTTTAGCATGTGAAGGCTCAGGAGATCATACTGAGCAAGGCTTCTGGCACTGGGCATGACCTTCTCCAAAAGCATACAAGGAAAAATGATCTGGAAAACCAATCTCTCTATTCGGAGAGTGGCCGTAATTGGTTCACTATGAAATGAAAGTACATCTTGAGCTGGGGTCCACAGCATCTGTCCTGAATCCAGTCCTATTTCATACTTCCATTAACAATATAAATAATGAGATAAAGAGTACAGATATGAAATGAAGCCACAAGGGTCTGCAGTTATCCAAGGGAAAAGATTAAAATTAAAAATTACCTTCATAAATTGCAGAAATCATCAAGACAATAAAAGGATTATATCAGTGCCTATAGGAAACAATGCTCTCATCACTGCAGTTTGTAGGAGTGTTGCAGTCTTTAATCAGTAACCTAATGTGCATGCTGCCTGATCAGGGCAATTTTGTCAAGTCTGACATTCTGTAGTAGCATACAAATAATCAACTGCACAGAAAAGGGGTGGGAACAATGGACTACATCACAGTTCTGCAAAAAAAGAATGCAACAAGTATTCACCCCTCTTCACCATCATGCTGTCAAAAAGACTAAATCTCATCTCAGGTTGTATGAACAGAGGCACATCCACAGAAGAGCATGTAGTAATAATTCATGTGGTTTTTTTTTCCAGTTAGAGGGCATACTGTTTACAGTATGGAGCCATATAATTCCAGAAAAACATGGGTCAATTTGAAAGTTCTTAGAGATCAACAACAAGAATGATCAGTAAAATAAGAAAGAATAATTAAATGTTAAATGAGTAAGAATGGTTTGATCTACTGAAAAGATGACTTGGCAGATATAATAGAAGTTCTTGGATATATATAAAAATGCAGAAGAAAACAAGGGAATAGTCTGATCTCCATGTCTGAAACGGATCTAAACAGAAACATGTGATTAAGCTACAGCGAAAATATCCACCTTAGGAAAATCTTTCTAATGATTAACACAGTGAGGCAACGGAACAGATTGTTTGGAGGTCTGTGAGGTCTTCACTGGAGCTCATTAGGAGCACAGTAGATCATCCTGTGGTTGCTCTGAGGCCCATTAATTTTGTGAAGAGCAAAGGTTGATCTGGTTGCAGTGCAAAACCTAATTATCACAAAATATTCTGTAAGAACTCATGATTAGTTATAAATTCCCAACATCTAGATATATTTTCTCCTTTTCCTCTCTATTTTTGCTTCACACCATAATGTTTTTAAGGTCTTCACTAGTCTATGTAATATTTTTATCTCCTCATTCATCAATGATTATATATTTTCCCTAATTAGTAGAAATCAGAACAAGAATTTTACACTGCAGTACCATATTGCATATGCGATCTTCTGCCTCTCTATATTCCCAAGAACCTAGAAGCTCTAAAAACAAAACAAAAAAAACATAAAACCACACACTAGAAATGCTTACAGTCATCAAAATACAATTTTTCAGTTATTTACAATAGGAAGTTTGAGTGGACCGTTTTATTCACGCTTTCTATATGTCCTTTGCTTGTGTATTACTTTATTTAGTACAACAATTATTGTTCATTTTCTCTAGTACAAATCTTAGCATAAATCTCTCTGATAATTGTGAAAGACACAAGTAATGCCATACATAATTAAATATAGTATTGTTTCTTACTCATTAATTGTAATTGAGGTGGATCGTGTTATCATATCCCATAGCTTTATGGTCTTATCGTATGACACTGAAGTCACTCTTTGGTTATCAGGGTCAAAACAACATCTTGTGATTGTACTTTTGTGATGACCTACACAAAAAAAATCAAGTGAACCTATTAGTTATTTTGAATAATTACATCTGGATCTCAGAACACAGGTCTGAGAGGCAGAACTACCCATCGCATCTATGCATCAGTCTATTTCCAAAACACTGTAATTTCAAAATTGCTATTTCACTGGCTAGGACACCTCCTCACCTACCTCTCACTGAAGGAGAGTACTTGTAGTTGCTGCAGATAGCATGAATATGAACCTGCACCCAGGCACTCAACATACACAGTTCACATAAATTCACATGCTGCCCTGTAGTAATTTATTTCTCTGCTCCGTTCCTGAAAATGTCAGGAATTGTAGCCCTATAATGCCAACAACAGTTACTCAGGGTCTTAGGGAGCACTTAAGCAGGTAATTATACTTTAAAAATGCAAATGGCTCCATTAAAATAATGTAAACAAAATATGTCCTGACAGCGTCACCTAACAGAGACAGTTCTAATGAAGCTATTACAATCCATTGTTGCACTTTTCATTTTTAGACCCAAATTGTTTTACCGTCAGGCTCTGATTCACAGGAGCATGTTAACCATATGCTAATTTAACATTTGTAAGACTGTTCATATATTTAGAAGCTCATTCTGCAGGAACACCAAACTCCCTGACCTGCAGTCCTGAGTGGAAGCCTCATGGGACTGACATCTCAGTAGCGAAAATTACCTTCAAAGGGAAATTATGCTTCAAAAAGGAATCACTGTTGGTGATCACTGTTGGTCTAATTTTGGCCCGTGATCTCCTTTTCATAAGCCTGTTCTGAAAAATACTGGGTTTCATATCTTACAGATACTTTCTTTTGCCTTTCTTGAGTAAGGATATTTGAATGGAACTGATTTTCTCAATTTTTTTGTAAGAAATTAAAAAAAAAAAATCAAGAGCTGCATAAACAAGATGTAAAAGTCATCTTACCTTGGATATGTGCCACTACTGTTGCACTTATTGCATCAAAAACATATATAGCATTTTCTTTGTCTGAACCAGATACCACATATCTACCATCACAAGAAATATTACATGAAGTTACAATGCCTTCGTGTTCTACTGTCCACTAAAGAGAAAATAAAAGGATTTAGAAACATGCTTGAGGGTTAGAGAGCGTCTTACATCAGACTTTCTATGATCTGTAAGCAAGGTCAGAAAGAAGGCTTTTGATACTATTTTGTTTTGGTGAAAGCTGGCAGATGTCTTTATATCCAATTTTTCTATTTTTGCATTAGCAATAAACTTAAAATTAGACAAGGCCACGCTGTTCAAATCCTAAAACGTTAATTTAATCAATCTTAAATGTATCTTCTGAGGCAGGTTATTATTGTCATACCCGTTTGTATCTGAAGTAACTGAGACATGTTAATCAAGAGACTTCCCACGATCAAGCAATTATCAGTAATTATCTAACAAAGAACATTTTGTTTTCTTATTTATCAATAACAAAGCAATAAATCTGAATTTTACTGTTGTACCTTCTGCAAGATGCATTCAAAAGGATACATACAAGCATTTTTCCTGTTTCCATATCCCAAGCCTTGACAGTGTTATCATATGATGATGTTACCACTCTAAAAACGATGTTAGTGAAAACAGCAATCAGTGTTTTCACTTAAAAGAAGGTATGTAAAAAGTAAATGACAACATTTAATTCTGACAATGATGTGACATCCTCACAACCACTAATTTAAAACAGATTTTTAAAGGCTACAGCAAAAATTATTGCATAGCTTAGTTGAAAAAAGGGTTATTTATATTTCAGATAGAAACTAATAAAAATGCCGTGTATGTAATTTTCAGTGCAAGCAGTCAACTCAATTTCACTTCATCCATTACAAGAGATTTAATTATTTCTAATGTTGGAATAATTTTAAAGCCATTATGATGGCTTTTCTTTAATGAATGGGAAGTGTTCTTGTCAGTAGGATTTTTTTGGATTTTCAGTGGTTACGTTGCTGGGTAACCCTCTACCACAAATGGTGCTCTGCACAAACACAAAGCCACATTAGACAACAAAGCTATTCAATAAAGTTTATAAAAACTGGCAGGTTTCCATGAACTGGGAGGTCAAAAAATTTTCCCTCACAGAGTTTTATTAAAATATTCCCAAATATCTAAAGTAATATTTACATTGAATGCTACTGGATATGATAAATGCTTTTAGTACCATTGTGGCTTTTCATTATGATAAATTTCATAAACTGTCACTTTTATACATTTTGCCCAAAAAACTTGATGCATTAAAATTCTAACAACTAAAAATACAATTTGATTATCAAAATATTTTTATTTTCTCCACATACGTATACTTCCCACAACCAACGCTATCTCTGCTCCTAAATGGAAGAATGTAATGCAAAAGACCACACAAAGTTTATGAACTCGTAGCATTTTTGTTTGGAAAGTGATTTCCAGGGCCGCACACAATGGTATTTTACTTGCTGTTTAGCAGTTTTCAAAAATACACACAATTGCAGTAGGCAGCATAGTCACTATACTATTCAGTGACCAAAAACCAAATCAGTCAACTCTAAATCAATTTTTATCAGATTGTAAACTATGACTTAATGATAAAATATGCCAGAAATAGTACCCCTGGAGGCACTATATGACCTACTTAACTGAATGTTAATATATGCTGCAGTTGTTTTAATTATTATGTCCACAGATTGACACTGGATTAAGATGCATTTCTTCTTTAATTGACGAGACAGGCTTGATGGAAAGGCTATAGAATATTAATAAATGATACAGACAGAAGAGAACTTTCATGAAGGTATAAATCTCACTGACAGATGAATCCCTAAACCTTGGCTAATTCAACGTTGTTTTTTTATACAAGCGATACATATTTATATGCTCCTTTCAGAACATGTGGCAAAGATAGCCTCCCAGCCCCATACAATTCAAAACCAGTATTAGACAAGTCCTTTGCCCTAAAAGATTCCTGTTTAATTCAGCAGACATCATATGCAAAACAGAAAAGATTTAAGAGTTCCTCTACAATTGTAGGTGAGAACAAGGTGAGATTTATGGTAGTTCATGTGGATGGAGGAGTCTGGCAGTAATCAGTCTGCTAGCAGAGTGTGGACAGCATAAATGAAAGTGCAAGGATAGAGAGAAGTAGGAAAAGTGTATGGAGGAAGGGAGATATAAGACAAAATTATAACAGAATGACTTATTGTGGAGCACAAAAGTAAACAAAATAAGTTTCTGATGTAATACAAGTTAGGAAACCATAGGAAGGACTGAAAAAGTAACTTACTCTAAATTTTGTACTAAGTGTTTCTACATGCACTGAAATTGAATGTTGAAATCACAAAAACCATTTTTTTTTTAAATAAAGAGAGAAAATGGTCACCTTCTGTCATCGGGAGTCAAGTTGCACTCAGAAATTGGGGCGGTGTGTTCTTCAAAAACTTGAATAGGAAAACCTTTCTCAACATCCTTGAATATGAAATTAGTTTGATTAGGAAGTGCTTTGCTAAATTGTAAAAAAAAACAAACCAAAATATCACAAAGTAAAAGAAAACAAAACTTGGAAATCGGTAAAAATAGTCTTACTTTAGTTATTCTTGCAATCTGACTCTCTATTCTTTTCATTTCGAGACTGACTGAAACAGGGTTCTGTATCTGTTGCACCCAGACTTCTACTTATCTCCTTCCCATCACACTAGGTTTCACCAGAAATTTCTCTAAAAGACTTCTCCTTAGACTCTTACATCCATGTCCATGCCTAAACTCTGGCAAGTCTTTCTTCATAAACTAATACATGGCTTTCCATTTTCATTCACATAGTTAAAACTCACACTCTTAAGGCCTGCCATCCCTGTATCAATTATTGCAACATCACGTTCTACCTGCTTGTATCCGTGTGCAATGCTCTTCCACATACTTCCCTTTACTGTCTGTATTGTGTCATTCCGTTTGTGTTCCTTCATCGATTCTTTGTTCTCAAACACACAAGCCTCTTGTCTTCCAATACAAAGCTCTCTTATGATTTATCCCCAGACATCATCTCCCTTCTGCCCTACCTTTGATGCCAGCCTTTCATCACTCAGTTGTTAGATTTTTCAAGGTGTACGAGTTTCCCCTTCGCTGTCCTTCATGTTTTGAAGAAGTCACCTATAAATAACTGGAAATCTCTCGTAATACAAAAACCCTCTCCAATTTCTGTTTTGTGATTCCTACAACAGCAATCAACAGATTGCTGAAGTGCTGAGATGGTGACCCATACTGCATTACTGGTTCATATATATTACTCCATCATCTTCTATCTACTTAGTCTGTTGCACAGAGAGTTTTAAATGATTTCAGGAAGGGACTCTCTTTTTGTCATGTGTGTATAATGTTCAAAGCATAGTGCAGTACTAACCCACGACTAAGGCCTAGAGGTTCTTTAGTAATATAAATAAAAATACGAATCAAGTTTTACAAATGGATCACGGTGCCTGACTGTAACCATCAAAACCAAAAATAACAGGAGGACTGCTGACATGCAAAGTAACTCACAGACCAAAGTATCACAGAATCAGTCATCATAGCTTCATCTAGGTAAATAATCTTCCATTTCCATGATTAACCCAATTATTTCAAGTAGATTTTTGTTTGTACAAGTACCAAGAGGTTTCAGAATCATTCTGGAAGCAGGCAACAAACTCCTTTCATTGTGTATGTGTTCTTTCATTTGTCTTCAATACGAGAATAAAATCTTGCACCTCTGACTACTCCTCCCCTTTTTAACATCAACTGTCAAGTCTCAGATCTAGAGCTGCTTCCTGACAAAAGCTTTCACTTGAAGGAGCTATCCTGCTAACTTGGCAGCTCTTGATAGCAGACAAAACTGAGGTGAAAGTAGATTTATTTTTCACTTTTTCACTTATTTTCTGAATGCGTGTCAATGCACTACGGGCCTAACAACTGACACTAGAATCACTAGGAACGTCTCCAAGACTGAGGGGGAAAAAAAAAAAAAAAAA
>VZTL01055491.1:19242-38053 GCA_013400535.1 Scopus umbretta | reverse complement strand
AAAAAAAAAAAAAAGATCAAAGTTACCATATGTTCTTATTCTATTTTTGCAAGTCAAAAAAGACTTGCAGTCACAACTGCCCTTCTAGACTTACCTAGTCTTTGTCTGTTATGCACCCTATTAATCTTTGTTTTCCAAAAGATGTGTGGACTGTCAGCGAGATACTGTCTGTTCTCAAGAGGAATTTCAAAGGCTTTCTCAGTACACTCACAGTCATTTGATATCTACTCTTTCAAAGGGAAAAGAAAAAAGAAGGGGGGGGAGGGGAACCCCAAAACCAAAGAGAACTCCAAAGTAAAATTGTCAGGGCTGGCCTAGCCCCCTCTGATCAAGTCTTCCGTACTCTCCTGAATTCTAATTGCTTCAGCTGATCCTGCAGAGGAGGAAGTTAGGCTTGTCTAGACAAAATTAAACTTATCAAAATAAACTAACATAATCTTCTTTATACATTGCTATTAGAAAGTTCCCAATACTTAGGCAAATACTTTGAGATAGATTCTGAAAAATAAGCATTGCTCAACAAGTGTTGAGTAGATCTTTCTTAGATAAAAATTACAAAATTCCTCAGATTAATCCTTCCACAATTCAGACAAGTGGCACATTATAGCCTTTCCAGCAAAAAGAACATTCACGACCTACTGTGCTTAGAGAAAAATAATGGATTATTTTCTTATTTTTGGGTCTTGATTTCCATTTACTTACATGTAAGGTAGCTGAATAACGTTTCGCTAAATAGAGAAAAATACAAACTCCAGTTCTGAGTTCAGACAAAGCAGAAAAGTTTGGAACTGTCAATCTGACAGTTCTTAAACTGTAAATGTCATGACTAACATGCTGATACACACATATGTTTATTTCCCCTAACTACAATATTTGTTGAAGATCTCCACGTTTCTTTACTTTGGAACAGATCATTAGAAGACAGAACTTTTTTCATTCTAGACTTCCCGATTTCTTGGATCTAGCTATCCACAGCTCTTGGATAACATAATGGTGCTAACCTGGACTTTTTACTTTTGGGGTTCTTGTTTTTTTTCAGTACATTTGAAAAAAGGTTTGGATAATGGTAGAAGTTGTTAAGAAGTAAGTAGGTAGGAAGTCAACACTTTAGATCATTTAGAACATTACTTCATCCACATTCGTATCATATTAAGGCATTACTATAACTCATTACCAATTCTTGAATCAAGCCATGACTTTAATATATACCAGATCTCAATGCCTGCCATGTATTTAGCAGAGCTACATCGCCATTTGCTTGCATAAAATTCAAGGGCTTACATAACTATGTATCTCCAAGATATCCTTTAGACTAAATTTAGATTTGGTCACCCAGAATCTGTACAATTCCCCAGTTCCAGATCTCACTGTTGCTTCAGTTTATGCTACGTATGCTTACAAGGGTTACCCTTGAATGTCAAAGAGTATGTGTGAAGTATTAACTAGGAGTTTTACTATTTATCTGTGACTGCAAAAACATTTACAGTTGCTATTTTTAAAATTCCGTAAAATATCTTCAGAAGGCTCCTTGATGATTCAGTCAATCTTCATGCCTATATAACATTTCATGTTTGATTTCAGCTTTAAGATTTTTTTAAATTTGTTGTTGTTGCGTTCATAGCATACCCAGAGCTTCACTGTTCTATCATAAGAGCATGATAGTATCTTTGTGTCTTCAAAGCAAAAATGGCAGGAGCTCACAGTATCACTGTGTCCTCTCAGAATTTTAAATTGGATCTGCAAAGGAACAGAGCAAGTTTAGGAATATTTTTCCTTGAAATTATTTTTGACAGCTTAGTCCACAAGGGGGAGTATGAAAACAAGAACCAGAGGAGAATAAAAATTTTAAGTTCTACTTGTGTGACAAGGTTTTACATCCTCTCCTTGGTACTAGCTTGGAGCAGATTTACCAAATCTGGTTGAGAAAGAAAGGTTGACAGATGTGGGTTTTATTTTTCTGGAGGGGAAGGACTTTGTTTTGTTTTCCCAATTCTTTATTCCTCTCACCAAAAGTAATATTTATCTTTAAGTGTCATGAAGTCTCTCTCAAGTCTTTCAAACATCCTTGATTCTGGCCCATCAAAGGGCAGCACATCAAGCTCTTAGGCTGCACGTTTTAGCCAAGACCATTACAAATTTTGTCAAAGATATTTTGAAAAGGCTTTTCTTCAGTCATTTAGGAGTTTGCTCATGACTGTCCAGCATGCGTTTGTGCGTGCAGAGCTAACAAAAAACCAGCTGCTGTGAGTATTAACCACAGGTAAAGCAACAGAGAGCTTTTCAACCCTCAGCTTCCAGCAGTCCCCGGCTACCCCCGGGGAAGGAGCCCAGCCTCGCCAAGGCCGGGCCCTCCCTCCTGACCCACCTGCGCCGTCGCCTCATGGTGACCCTCTGCCGGGGAAGGCTTCGGCTCCGGTGGCGGCCCCAGGGCCAGGGGGTCCCCACGGCTGCTCCCCACCTCCATTGGGCCCCGCGCGCTACCTCAGGTGGCGGTGGCCGTCCCGCAGCGGGAGAGCTGCGCTCAAGGCCGGGCCCCACCGGCCGCGGAGGCTCCGTGGACACGGGTTTGTTCCTCCTGCGGCTGCCTGACTGCTCCCGCCGAAACACCTTTGAAGCTTCAACAGGGGACAAACTCCGAGCAACTACCGTGCAATGCAGCTGTCAGGATTATTTTTTCCTGTAACGGAGGCGACCTCAAGACCCACTTTCTTATTCTTCCTTCCACCACTCAAGTTTTCTTGCTGACTTTACATTTAAAACCGCACAATCTGTGTGTCAACACATGACTATTACATCATTTTTCTCTCATCAAGAGCTATCACAAAGCCATAGATACCAAAAAATACATTAAATCAGGCTCCAGAAAATTGCCATCTACAACAGCGAATTTCAGTTTAAGGCTTTTTTTTTTTTTTTTGAGGGGGCGGGAGGGGGGTTTGCACCTGGAAAGTCCTGTGCATCTATTTTAACAGCCTGATCATTCAAAGAGCAGTTCAATATTGTCTCATAGTTTATATGAGAAAATAATTCTACAAGATAACAATTGTTGTTTCATGCACTACATTTAAAAAAAAGAGAAAAGTGGTATAAACAGTTTTCATTTTAACTACATAAAATTATGCAGACTGTAATTATAGTACTAATCTTTCAGTACATTAGCCTTAATAATTTGTGTCAAAGTGACAATTCTTTGGTTTACATCCTCTATGGTAAATGCTATATACAATTTGGAGATGGAAAAATAACACCAGATACAGCCAGATACTGCAAACCTGCAATGTGAAATTCTGCATTAGACTCATTAAAACCACTTGCACCCAACACAAATTTCACATTGCTTTAGTTTTTTTACTTCCTAACTTAATTCAGACTGAAATTCCCTCTCCAGCATTTTAGAGGTCCTAGGCAATGACTTACCATACAAAAATGACTTTAAATACTTAAATTTATTAAAATACCTTGTTTCATGTTAATTAAAACAGAGCCTGCAGTATTTCCAATTATGCTGTCCAGAAAGGAGTCTTTTCAACATTCCATAATCCATATATTTTGAACATATGAAGCATCACAAAATGAACATATGCACATGTACTGTCAAACAAATTCAATATGAATACAGTATCTACAGTGCTTCCAAGTATATATGATTGATCTACCATCATGGAGGAGATCAAAAATTTGAGATCAAAAGTCACACAGCACTGAAGAAAGCAAGCTACCTCTTCAATACTGAAGTTGTTTTAATCTGAAAGGGAGAAAGAAAAAGAAAGAGGTCAGACTGAAGAGTAACATGCAACACTAAGAACATTTAATTACTTGAGCAGTTTCTTAAACCTTAGTTTAAGAGAGAAATCCAAGTTATGCGAGATAAAAAACATTATCTCAGTGATATAGAGACATACGCAAATGTGAAGACTTCCAAAATAACTGCTTGTACAAAGAAGTCTAAATATTCTGTGCAATATGCATAAAACCACATTTTAGCTATTTAGAAATAAAAGAAGTAGTTTGGGGTTTTTTTTTTTAATAAGAAAACACCAGCACATAAATGCAGCTTAGTTCCAAACGAATGGAAGGCAGTCTCCTTTGGAATGCCAGCCTTTCTATAGGTACATGTCCATTCCACTAAACACCTAGACCCCAATAATTTTGCCATTTGGCGAGCTGGATGTGGTATTTCAACAAATACGTTAAGAACTCTCCCTCAGCAAGTAAGAGATGCTAAACAGAAGCCAACGCAGCGACTGTTCCATGTGGGATGCGCTTACAGTTGACTATGATCTGAACTACAGACAGTTACTTTTGTTTGTACTTTACTTCAAGTGTGTGAGCAAAATGACATTGTAAATCATTCTTTTTTGATTTTCACTTTTCTGTTGGCACTACGTTGAAGTCCCCAGCTTATAAAAATGTAACAGCACAGCCTTAATTTAGCCGACATGTACATGACTCAAGCATTGTTCTCCTTGCTTCACTGCTCCCTGCTCCAGCACAGAATTATCTTAAGCAATGCCACACAATGGTTCTATTCGAATCTGATCTTTTGCTCATTATCAACAAACCGAAGTAGAATCAAAACTTTCTAAAGCAGACAATGTTGCTTCCAGTGTCTCCATGTAAAGAGAAGTAGACAAAGCAACAGAAATATGAATCACCACCTGCACTTGATGAATTTTTAATTCCCATTCAAAATACCTTCCAAAAATATCAGTCATCTTTAACTATAACCTCCATTAACTAGCAGAGGTGTGTATTTAGTGCCTGTTACCTCAAGAGGCTTCTACCCTAACGTTAATTACCCTCTAGCTTAAAATACCAAATATTTGTAATCTTTCCTCACTTTCTTAAAAAAAAAAAAACAAACCACCAAACCCTGAGCAGTATTTTATATTCATAAAGACTGGCTGCATATTTGCTGCAAATAAGTACACTAGAATGACAACTCATAAGCTGAGGTTTAGTTATCCACTGCAAAATTTGCAAGTGTTTAAGTAAACTTTCCGTTTACCTTCGTAGAAGTTCTTTGGGTGACAAGCCTGTGGTTTCTATGTCACTAAGGCTGTCACTGCTATCTGAAGTGTCTGAGCTGCTGTCTTTTTCTGATTTTTTATTCTTGTGTTTTCCTTTGTTTTTCTGTTTCTTATGTTTCTTTTTCTGTAAAAAGAGGAGAGATAATCCCTTATTTCATTGTGAGAGTTGTGCTTTTTTCTGAAAGGCAACAACAGCAAAAAGTTGACTTCCATGTAGACTCCAAGCTTAACTGAAACAGAACACTTAACAATGACTGTTTTCCACAACTCCGTTCGAGCTAAAAAATATGTACCAAAATCACACATTTCATCCCAAGCACTCAACCCCTAAAATAGAAGTTTCATTTGTATGCAAGCCATGAATTATATGCAGTTCTCAGAACATGCCTGACATCTTCAGCTTACACCATTAAAACTACCCATGGTATTGTATCTGTAGTCACATTGTATATACAGAAAAAGCAGTCCCCTAGTTGGATAGTTTTCTGTCCTGAAGTTCAGGTTTCAAGATACCTGAGAAACTCTGTTGCTTAAACTCTAGTCCCAGTATACCTATTTTCTACAACCTATCATAAATAATAAAAAAATTTGACTGGCAGATCAAAGAATCAATAAACTGTTTATTTAAATTAAGTACCTTTTCCTTTTTGTGTTTGTGTTCTCTCTTGGTCTTGTGTTTCTCTCTGTGCTTTCTATGTTTTTCTTTCCTGCTAGGCCCAGGAAAACTTGCTGGCACCATTGGTTCTTGTTGCCAAGTAGGGCCTAAAACGCAAAGCAAATGCAGAAACAAAAAAAACATGACAAAAAAGATTATTTTATTATTAAATTCTCTATTACTTTTAATCTAATAGGACAGTTTAAAAAAATAAGCAAACCTAAGCTTTCAAATGGAAATGAAATGTCTAAAACTCCTAACTGCAACCTTCCTACTGTAATTAAATGCCTTTGCAATCTACTATTAAAAGAAATTTCAAGGCTGGTCCTATATTTTCACTACATTTTTTTACCGTTGCCTCTACAGAGCTACAACGAAATTGGTACACAGGCAAAGAGGTTCCTGCTAGTGCATCACAGCATAGTAAAAAAGCATTTGCTGATACCAGTTTGACACAACACAGGCATTAAGACGTAAAGTGCCTATTCACAAAAGTTTTTTAGAGAGAGCAGTTGGATATCTTACATACAATTTCAGTGTGCAGAATTTGCACACTAGAAGTCTACAGAACCTACCAGAAAAAAAGGCTGGAGGCAACTTTGGTCCAAATTCCTCTGCTGCATCCAGTTCCTGCTTTGAAGTAGTCAACAAAGAAACGCCAGGATCAGTTGTACCAGCCACATTCTCTATGAAAAAAACCAAAAACTTCTTTATTTGAAAGAAAAGGTTAATACTTTTTCCAAGAAGTGCTGAAGAAATTTAAAGGAGGTTTTCTTAAAACCTCTAGAAAGCAAACTGATCAGCATCCTGTATCTCTGTGGACTGCTTTGGCCAACTGGATAGCTGACATTCTGAAACATATCAACATAATGGTTGCTGGCTTTTTTTTTTTTCTCTCTCTTTAATCAAAATTGACCTTTTACACTACACAATTACTAATTAAATTAATATCAGTGTATGTGGTTGTTTCATTTAGTAACACACTACTATGTTTTCATTACTAGAATGAAGAAAAGACTCCACAAGATGTACAAAGTTAAACACTAAAAGTTAGATGTTAACAGAACCAGCTGTGACAGTAAGTGAACAAAGTATTTCCATTGTAAGCTAAGTATATTGTACATTTTGTTAATTTAATGACATCCTGAAAATATGGGATGTTTTTACAGCTCGCTTATTAAATGTTACTATGAAGTAGAGTATAAAAGATAGGTCTTCTCGCTCTCTTGTGGAAGTATTCTGGCAACTTTTATAACTAGTATACAAATAAAATGCAACTTTTTGATGTCTTAGTAAAATTATTTCAACATTATGTTTACTGGAATGTCAGTATTTAGAAAGTGAATTTAATTATCAATAAAATACAAGTTATTTATTTCTGAATTTGTCAAATATCCATCATAAGTCATAATTTATCAACCTTACAATTTATCATAGGTATAAAAGTTTCCCTGTATTTCTCAGTGAAGTATGCTCTAACATTAGATGTTTTTTTCCCTCTCACTGTTTAACAAGCATATCCTATAGGGCAGTTTGCTTGTAAAACCTATGCAAGACACACGGCAACATAAATAACACTATAATGTGCAAGGTGCTATTCAGTGCTCTATTACCCACATTTTCTACATGTCCAGCTCCACCAAAGCCAGATGATCTACACAAAAGCATAGCACTGTCCTAGCAGTCTTGGAGTATTCAATTCATAAATGAAGCTTTTACAAGGTATTTATAAAAATGAACATCCATTAAGTACTACCTTGTATGTTAGATGAAGAACTGTCTGGTAGATCAACTTGCTTATTGGTTTCTGAATCTATTACCGAAGTAGTTGGTTGCTGTTCTTCATCACTCTCTTCTTCAGAGGAAGACGATTTTTCATCCGAGGAACTCACAAATATGGCCTTAAATAAGTCCATGGATGGTCTGCTTTCTTCTTCCTGATCCTTATCTTCATCAGCTACCTGCAAAACAGCATCATAATAAACTGTTATTAAACACTAAAGAAACTAACATTCTCTCTCTCTGATAGGTAATAGCTTCAAACACACTGACATGTATTTACAGAACACTCAAATACCACAATAGCTGTGAAATACAGAGTCTTAGGAACTGCTAGTCCAAAACAGTAAAACTGTGAAACTCTGCTAAACTACGTCAGCATCCTGTGAAAGGTAGTACAATTTGTGCTACACAGACAGTTGAAAATAGATCATGTATTATAAATGTTAATTCATTAATTCAAACTTTCATTATACACTACTAAATTTAAGCAAAAGGAAAACATCACCTTTCTCCCCGAAGTACGCACCCTCCTCCATTCAAAGCAGAAAAAAAATATATGCTCTGCCTGTGAGCAAAGTGGGTGTAAGGGACTGAATTTAACTCCCAGACCGCTGAGCTACATTTTGTCTTCTCTTAAGCTGGTACTCCAAGTATAGTCATACTTGGTCTCCTTGTATGCTGTAAATGTTTTACATCTCAGAGTTATAACCTCAAAATTCTTCAAAACACAATCTCACGCCTTTGCTTATCCTGAGCTGGCTCTTTTGCAAACTGCTCTGTATTAGATCAACTCATATACTACCCAACCTTATTTCAGAGTTGTGAAGTTTTACAGCTATTCCCCTCTAAGTTCAAACACCGTTGTAAACTCACCTCAGTGCAAGGAGTTTCACTCGGCACAGTTCCACATTCTTCTGTTGCTGGCACTGGTGGCTGCTGCTGAACGTCAGCTTTTGATCTAGCAAGACTAATGAATTCACTGATAGAATCTTTTTTCTCCTTCTCTTTATCTGACACATCCCATCTTGAAGGTTTCTTTGATTCTAAAAATGTCCCAAACATTCAAATAGGTTGCATGCCAAATTATCCTGCATTTCGTGGCCTACTTGATTTTAAATTACTCTGCTTCTTCGGTACAGTTTGACATTTTTTAATCTTTCTAATGAATATCTGACCTATAAAGGTCTTCTAGGTAGAAGAAATTAGCATTATATCACTGACTTAAGTTTTTATGTCACCAAATTTATTTTCAATTTCTTAGTTTACTTGGGGTTTTTTTAATTTAAAAAAAAAAAAAAAAAAATCAAGCGGATAAGTTCTCCATGACAAAGATATGCTTTTTCTATACTATTATCTCATTTATAGCTAAATGAATAAAAGAAAAACAAACTTACTGTTGGGACTGTTATTCTGTTGGATTTTTTCATTTGTTTCTGGAGTTACAGACGTGGCGGGCTCAGGCAGAGTTAAGAAATTAAACACAGAATACTTGTCTCGTTTCACTTTTGGTAACCCAACAATGGAAGAACTAGAGGGAGAGAAACATGTTTGTTGATTATTGTTTTCAACACAGAAAAGGCCTCAAATTATCTACAACAAGCTGAAACACCTACAGTAATCCTTAAAATGCATACTATTTTGTCAGAGGTTACCATGTTTAATGAGGTGAATAAAAACATTAGGCAGTTCTATATTACATCTATTCTGACACAAAAAGAAGACATCAGCCAGATTTTCCACAAGCATATGAAAAACTCAGAATTTTCAAAAAGTGTTAAAAATATCAGTATCAATAATCTTACTCAGGATATGGGTCAGGAATATTAAATCTTTTACACAACAGCTTTTCAGGATGCCATTCAAACTTGTCTCTTGTGAGTTTGCCAAACATCTTCATCTTCACAGCAGTTTCCTTGTCATCAATATCATTCTGAAAGAGTAAAACATTTATAGCTGCTAAATGAGTAACAACTTAGAAAATTTACTATTTCTGTTGTAAAACTTAAGAACAGGACAGAAGCATAA
The DNA here is from genome assembly GCA_013400535.1 of Scopus umbretta. Taxonomy (NCBI): domain Eukaryota; kingdom Metazoa; phylum Chordata; class Aves; order Pelecaniformes; family Scopidae; genus Scopus; species Scopus umbretta. The sequence continues at coordinate 28,561 of VZTL01055491.1, read as the reverse complement.
AATATTTAAGTGCGGTTTAACAAATCACTGCTTTGTATGCAGCGAGTGTTTTCAAAAGTTTGCTAAACAGAAAGGGAACACCACATTGACATTATATCTACAAAAGAGTTTTAAAGAGAAAGAATTTTGAAAGTCAGAGTTAAGGCAGAAACTGCAGCTCCAATGTACTAAAAGACTGTAAACAGCATATACCTCTTGGTCCCGAGGAACTTCGACTTTGTCGACATCATCTTCGTATTTGGCCCGGGTAAATCTGGATGACAGTGTTGAATTTGAGGATTTGTAGAACATTGCTGCACGGAAGAATTCCTCTTGTTCTCTTCCTCGCTCCCATTCTGTCATACTCGGGTCTAAATAACGCTCCAATGTTTCTACTATAAGATAAGGAGAGAAATGCTCAGCAGAGATTACAACTTACTTAGGTCTGACGCTTTTCAAACAAAAGATAATAAGCAAACATCCCTGCACGTACTTAAAGAGTATTTAGTTTAAGGATAATATTAATGGCAACTGTGTTATTCCTCGATAAGTGGAGGTAGTTTTTCAAGATAGCAAGAATGATAGCATTTGCCAAATAGGTATTTTAAATAATTTTACTTGTAATGCTGACTCCTTAGTTATTGCCCTCTAAGGAATGTTCAAACTACTTAATGTATTTAACAGGTGTTTAAAATAAAAAGTGTAATCCAAAGCATTATCAAGTAACTAAAACACAGAACAAAAAATTAACCAGCGAGTAAGCCTAGCCAGGCTTTGGTAACTTCAAGGGCCTTTCTGGTATGTAAAGTGCCCACTGATAAATACATAATTTGGACACAGGTTTTTGTAAACAATATAGACCCTGTTTAAAGCAACGGGTTCACATTTGCTCCCAGAAGGAACAGGAAGTAACACCAGCCAAGCAAAGACACTCTTACAAACAGAGTCTAATCATTCAAGTTATTCAAGTATTTCTGCATTTTCATCATTCTAAGGAGGCACTTACAGTCATAAGAGGATACTCAATTTTACACATAGAAAAATCCAGTCCCGAACAGAGGAACTATGGGTTCAAAGCTCAAGGAGTCTATCCCAATGTGGCAACCAGAAGAGGCTATTGATAAGAAATCTTTTTTCATACAGTGAAAAGTATTATTTAAAAAAAACAACCAAACAAAACCCCCAAAACCTAAACTAACAAAACAAGTTTCCTACCCGACACCGTATCCTTTCCTCTGCAAAGCTTTGCTGGTGCCCTTTTAGTTCTTCCCCAATAGCCCCTTTGTTTCTAAATTTTAAAGTACAAACCAACCTTAAACAGCACTAAAAGAGCAAATGAAGGGGTTGCAGTTTTTGGTTTTGAGTAAGAGCTCTGCATGTCTGCTATGATTTTACAGCCACAATTTTTTCCTGAGATGAACATAGTGACAGTTTGAGCATCCAAATGACATGCAATACAAGCTTTGACAAGTGTGAACTACTTCATTCACTTTAGGGTCCTTATCTTCTCCGGAAGTGCAGGGTATGGGTTTTCTTTTGATTTTTCCTGTCATGTATGGGAAAGGCAAAAAATTGCCATTTTACTGTGACCCAATAATCTTTCCGCCTTTCTTTGAGGAGTAAAACTGACAAATCCTGCAGAAACAAACTAAATGAAAATGCTTGTTCCATGCATAATTTATGCTACTGGCCAAAGCTGAAGTCTACTTTGGCAAATGAAAGACCAGAAGTCCAGAAGTATAGGCGATTCAGTAGAACATCCTGAAGAACTTCACTTCTGCTACAGCATGAAAGTATGAAATGTAATGCCTAAAATCAAGTCTTGCTGACACTTAAATTACAGAGCAGTTTTCCTAAAGTCAACACAATTAAGTATCAATAAAAATTTATTTTAATATTGGCCATAAGAAGTAGAGGGAGACATGCTGTGGAATTCAGGAAGAGAACTCATAGTGAACATAAAATGCAACAGGACGGAAAGAGAAGGGGTAGGGGAGGAACTATTTTTTTCAGAGAAAAATTAGAGAGTCAGGATTAATCTCTTCACTTACCTTTTTCTCCTTGTTTAAGACTTTTCACAAAACTTTCATATCTTTTTTGTTTTTCTGGATTTCTTGCAAATGGCTTGAAGTCACTAGAACCAGCATTTGCTAACTGCCCCCCCAACAACATTTGCCATTTGTGAGAAGCATCATCTGGGGAGGCTGGCTGGAATCTGCTACTTCGTGACTGCTGGGGCAACATTTTTGCTTTCATTTGTTGTTCAGAAGCTTGTTTCACTTCTTTGAGCCTTTCTCTATCCTTCTCAGACAGATATTCCAAAACAGAAGGAGCTGGACCTAAAACCAAAAAAAAAGCAGCAAGAGATAAATAGAAATGAAAAATTACAACAGCTATTTCTGCCACTTTAGTGGAGGAAAAAAGCCTACCACTACGCATATGCATTCAGAGAAAATGCTCTTACACATTGATAAACAGTATAATGGCAGAGATAGATAAAAAATTGCATCTTTTGCATCTATTTTGCATCATTTTGCACTATTGCATCTTTTATGCTATTTACCACATATTTACATATTACTTTGTAAACTTCACTACTGTAGACACAAATGTGAACCATACTTTCAAATTACCTTTTTAGTGAATTTGCATGTATTTCAGTGAAACCTCATTTTACAGGGTAAAAAAAACCCGTACAGCCTACTACATTCAAAATTCATAATAAGGCCACAGAAAAAAGAAAAAAACCCCAAAACAAACAACACAACAGAACACAATCCCACACACACTTTTTGTCTTTAAAAGATTTAAGTAAATGAAAATACAGGCAGATATATCAACAATTCACCTGTCGAGATGAAACTGGACAATTACAAGGTATTCTAGCTAATCCAACTGGATTTAATGCTTTTTGTATTAGAAGATAGCGTTCAAAGCTAGACCAAATTTTTACTGTTATATAAACAAACAGTGGACCTGAAACACAAGCAAAGGTGTGGTCATGTATATTAATACCTTTCAGACCAGTCTCTCCTAGTCGTTCCCTCCTCTGAGAGGCATTCAAAGCATGCCTACTTTGTTGTGTCATATCACTCGCAAGTTTCCCAGTCGATTCCTCCAATGCCTTCTGTAAACGGTAGTTTTCATTCCCACCTGCTACCACAGGTCGAAAGTAATGGACTGGTCTGTAATTTCGTGGCAGGTCAGGTGGCGGATAAATCTTGGTGGGAGGACGACAAAACAAAAATCCGCTAAGAGAGATATACAACTTTGTATTTAACACTTACAAACGTGTTTCAGAAAAACTCACCTCAATCTAAAAGTTCCTCGATCTACATCTTAGCAGTGGAAACAGACATTACAAGCTGCTGGTTCTTTTAGACCCAGTCAGTAAGCAGCATTGTAATACAGACTTTGGGAACAAACTGGTATATTGTTAATATGTAACGATTACAAAAATAGAAAACACGCATATCAAGCCGCAACAAAATTACCAAAAGTCTTAATATGCATTGCTTTTATTTGAGAAAATGCTGTTGGTATTGTTTAATAATTAATTTTTAAAGACAGAAGTCACATGATTTAATCAATTGGACTGTTAAGTACTTCTGTGCTTACTGTATTTTAATGTCTTTCAATGTCCTTTTCCCCCTACACTCTTCAATCAAGCTGTTACTTCAAATTGCATACAATGCAATTTTATATACCACGCAAACTTTTTTCTTCCTTTTTCTTCATTAGAAAAGAGGACCATGTCACACAATTTTGTTTGTCATTCTAGTTTATGCAAATATATATGGTATAAATTATGCAAACCTGAGAACAGGGCTAACAAATTAACTTGTCACCAAAATAGTGAATTGGATGAAGCATGGGGCTTGATATTTACAGAAAACTGAATGTTATATCTGAAAGATCTAGAAGCAAAAGATGTACATTTTTTTTATTATTTCAAAGTTTAATTAAACCATTCCTCCAACTTTATGCCAAACAACAGCGGATAGTGTGGAAGGCATTTGTTCAAAGCCTGTACACAGACAAAGTTTAAATTCATCCAGTAGTCTGACAAAATTCAGGTTTGTATTGAATAGCCTCCAACGCTGTAATTTTGCCCATGCAGCAATCTTCACTGCTGACCATAACTTTTACTTCTAAGAGCATAAAAAATACTGAGCAACAACAGAATCCATACAGCTCACATGTCAATTTGCTGATGTTATTCTTAATTAAAAAAATATCAGTATCTGCTTACCTTGCTTGGAGTTGATGATTTTGATGCCAAGGAAAAACCATCCAAGATTTTGCCTATGTATTTAACTTCTTTTTCAGACCCTACAAAATGACCATAGAGCTGGTCAGTATTTAAAACATGTATGATAGGCAAAAAGCATTTTTATCTCAATATTTTCCATTTTTCAACATATTTTATGGAGCAAAATTGTAGTTTTTTGTCTTCACTGCCTTTCATTTAAAATTAAGGGTTCTGAATCTGGATCAGTATTATACAGATAAAAAGCTACTACCAGAGAGACGGCTGCAAGACAAACATGGCTAACGGTGAGGCAACAGTATCACTACTGTGCATAGCTAATATCATGAGTGCCATTAATTGTGTGCAACTCATGTCAACAGGTACTCTAAAATCACATTTAAAATCAGCACTAAAACTAAAGCGGTATGAAGACAAAATTTACAAACGTTATTTGAAAGTACACAAATATATCTAAAACCGAAATTATCTTTGCAAGTATTGGGACATCCTTTGTAGCCATGATTCACAGCCATTTGTTTCCTTCAGGGGAACTGAACTGTATCTCATAAAGCAGCATATATTGCCCTTTTAAAAATATAATTTGGGGGGGTTAATCTACATTGGGATTAGTGGAGGACTTTGGAAATTATATCCAGATTTGGACACTTCAATATAGAAGGAAGACTAAATGAAGTTTCAGATATCAGGGTTGGAAGACACAAGTCCACTGAACGTTAAAGTATTTGGAAAATAGAGACTACACTTATATTTTTTTCCCCAAGCACAAATAACACTAGTTCTTTAGACAGAACTACTGTTCTTACTTTTTTGGGATCTATACTGCTTAGGTGCTGTCCAGCCATACAAGCCATCTCCAGGTTCCTCATCTTTTAGAACTGTATCATATTTCGACAGTGTTTCAGTTGCATAAATATCATCATCTTCTTCCTCTAAAGCTCCTACACCAAAAGCCTAATAATATATTTTAAATAAAAATAAGGAGAATTCAAAAGTGTAAAAAATAATACTTTAAAGTCACATGTCAGAACACATCTACATGTATATCTATCCATCTATAAGATGTCCAGTATACATATATATGCACTGGGAAAAATTTATAGCCTTACAACAAAAAGTGCTACCACTAGTGGGGAAAAAAAAAAAAACAAACCAAAAACCCAACCACCCAAAAAACAACCAACCCTCACCAAACACAAAGCAAACATATTCCACTCCCTTGGCAGGACGGACAGTGAGTTTGGTCTGTACAGGATGAGGACAGCAGCGTAATTCCACAAGGTAACATTTGCTATCTGACTAAGAGCAAGTTAAGTTCTCAAAAGGAAAAAAATGTAAGCTGGAATGAAAATTAAACAAGTATAATTGCCAGAAATATAAACTGATGGTGCTTCTACGTCAGATCTGCAAATACCATGGAGGGAAGCAAAACCTCTCTAGCTGACAGATTCAGCATTACTGCAAGTAAAATTGACAAAAAAAAAAAAAAAAAAGGTAAACTAAAACCATATTGAGTATTAACTGTCTCTAATCAAAGTCACACAAGAATTTTCTCCACCCAACTATTCAGACAGAGATATTTTATAGTTCTTTTTAACAATATCGATAAGTGAAGGGATTTAACAGTGCTAAGTATTTGCCCGCATCTTCATATTAAGTAAAAAAAAACCAAAAAATCCTGTCCTCAAACCACACTTAAGATTTCTTACAAATAACCCTACAACGACTAGATGCCTTCCACAGAAGAAAAAAAAAAAATTAGATTTTACTGCACTAATAACAAAATGCATTAAAAAAAATGTCCTTACCTGACCCGTGATACCTAGTTTTCTTCCTTTACTGTGTCTCAGATCCCCAAGTAAATTGCTTGTGTCTTCAGAACAACCTGTGAAAAGATTCAGGTGTTCTCTTCCAGATACACCAAACAAAGCTTGTGAGGGGTCCAAACCCTGATAACCAAGTCCATGGACATTCTCTTTTGGAGTCAAATCTACAGGCATTACATCTTTTGGCGCAAATGTCACATTCTCTGGTTGGTATTCATCCTCTTCATCCTTGTACAAAAGTATAACAGCAAATATGACTAAAAGTTTTGGATGTTGAGCTTCTATAACATTTAGTTAACATGAGACTAGGCAAGTTTGCATTTCCTAAATTATATATGAAAATATGTGTGAACTACACCTGCTTAGGTAGCAAAAGAATAAATTTAGTTACATTAAAACCTTTCTTCACAGTAAGTGTAACTATTTATAAATACTTTTAACAGAACTTGGAACTGGGTATTAAAATATTGTTCAAAGAAGGGTTTTTTTTTGTTTTTTTTTGTTTTTTTGTTTTTTTTTTTAAGTGTGTTAGCACACATTCTTACATAAGTCAACAAACAACTTTTGTCTGTTCAATACCTCAGAACCCTCAGACAGTCCAGGTGGTAACGCACAACCATATACTTTCACTGCAGGGTCTGTAAGAGACATAATAGCATCATATTAAAATTACAATTCTTTATTAAATTTCTCTAAGATTAAAGAAACAGCCAAAACAAAAGGAGGTTTTAAAATTAATTTTCTAATCAGTTTATAAATGCTAAATTTCCATTAATGAGTTCAGGAACTTCACTGAACTTACCAGGTTTCTGCCTGCGTGGCTTTCTTTTGACTCGTGGTCCAATTCCTTGTCCTTCTTTCCAGCCCATTTTTCGTAAGAGTTCAACCCCAACTGTTATTCTAAGAAGCAAACAACAGGGAAAAAAATTACCTCAAACCACATTTTTAATAATTATTGAGAAATAGTATATACATACACAATCTGAAATTATGTTTTTAGACCCCACTTTAAAAATCAAACCTGAAAGTATCAACATTTGCATATACACTACATCACAATTTGTAAACATTTACCTTGTAAGTGTGTGCACATAGGAAACAAAAATCCATGTGGAAGCCACTTAGACAGTGTAACACTGCAGGTCTTCCAATCTCTTTCATGGATTACTGTGGTCAAGCATTACTTTTCTAACCAATACAACACTTCTAAGTGAAAGGAATTGTTTGGTTAACTTTTATTTAAATTTACTTACTTTGATGGTCCTATTAAATCATCAAATGCAGTGGTTCCTGGAATGGCAGCAACTACTCCTGCAATCTGTCTAGCTTTCTCTTTTATTCTGTCTTTAGTTTTGGATGCAAAATCATCTGTGGTTGTAATATCTTTTGGTGCTATCCCAAATTCACTAAGATCCTGGAAAACATAGACAAAATGGAAAAATTTAGATTAAAAATACGTTTCCCCTCAAATGCTTACTTGTTGTAGTGGTAAAGGAAAGAAAATAGGATATGACTCTCATATTGGCTAAATTTTTCAAGCTATTTGCACAGTTGTTTCTTCAATAACTTGAATGGTCATATTTTAAACAGCTTCAAAACCATTTGTATTTTTTGATAGAGAAAGTGAAAGGGTTGAGTTCTACAGGTTTTTTAATATTAAGATTACAGGAACTTCCTAAGTGAATCTATGAAACGTCCCATAGGATCTAGCCGTATAACACCGTATACAAAAAGTTAATTTTAAAGTTACTTCCAGTTTTGCTATTTAAGTTCTTTAGACGATGTCATCGCCTGAAAAACCTGTTGTCGTGGCAACTACTTCCAAAAGATTTGTATTCCTTTCTAAATTTACCTCTTCATCCATGAAGTCTTCTGGTCCAAGAACGGTTCTGTCTGCTCTCTTCTGCCGTGATGATACAAAAGCTGAAGGAGTCCATCCTTTAAAGAAAGTAAATATTTAAGTAAGGTACTGTAAACTGCAACATAATATTTGAAACAATGCAAACATTTCAACCTCACACCTTAAGGATACATCAAAAGAACATCTATAAAACTGCAGTCCAAAAACTCAAGGGGAAATAACTTGAGTTAACAACAACACTGTTTCAACTATTTACAATATAATGAATAGCAGAAAAAAAAACGCTTAATGACAGGTAATTTGTTTTCACTAACGTTAGATTATGGTAATCAATTAAGCCTTCCCAGAAGACAGAAAAATATCTAACCTTCCTTTGTGCCAACAGTGTTAAAGTAACCAGCAGAGAAACCACCAGTAAATGCTCCATGGAAACGCTGATATCGTCCTTTTGCATCTTTAACAGTCTGTTCTTGAAGAGGAACTGGCTTTTTAATTCGCTCACCTACAATCAGATAAATCAGAAACCAAGTCGCAACACTGCATAAAGAATGGACTCTCCACTTGCTCCAGATGCCATTTCTTCCTGGAACTGGATCAAGCAGTAGCCACCCTGAAGCAGAGAGCATCGGCAGCTTACATTTACTCCCACTCTACTTTAAGTATTTGTATACAGTATTGATGTACAGTGCTAAAGCAAAAGCATGAAGCATTCAAATAGGAATCCTAAGTTCTAATGAGTTCCAAGAACATTTTTTTTTCCTGCAAAGGGGCACTTTTAGTTGTTAAATATGCAAGACCCCTATTCATCACGAAGGTAACTGATTTGAGAAATCACCCATCTCAGTTGTCCTAAACTGAAACAAAACATGACACCTATGGACTTTGACATAAGCATTTGCACCTTTTTAGCAATATTTTTGTGCATTAAGTGGCACAGACACAGCAGTCACAGCTGTACGGAAATCCTTGGACGACACCGAGTCTGTCTCACGAGCGTAAGTGCAAGATGTTCGCAGTAACATAACTGCATACACCTGAGCTGTTAGTTGAGCTCTACGGTCTTTTGAGGCTTGGGGAAAGGACAGAAAGACAGGCCCCCAGCTCCAACCAGCCCAGCGCCGGCACAAACCCCGGGGTGCCCTAGGCCCACACCCGCACGCCGGCAAGCCGGTGCAGTGCCGAGAGGGCCCTTGTACAGCCGCGCCGCGGGAGGCCTGCCCCCCGTTCCCAGGCTGCTTTACCCCGGCCCCTCGCCAGCACCGCTCCGGCTGGCCAGCACGGCTGCCACGGCAGCCCCTACGCCCCACGGCAGCCCCTACGCCCCACGGCAGCCCCTACGCCCCACGGCAGCCCCTACGCCCCACGGCAGCCCCTACGCCCCAC
>VZTL01055489.1:0-12110 GCA_013400535.1 Scopus umbretta | reverse complement strand
AAAAAAAAAATTTCCTTGAGCTCACCTAAAGCAGAGTTTATGTAGGATCGAAGGCCAAAATTCAAAAACAGCCTGGGATCTGGCTGAAGCTGAAGGCTTCAGGAAAGCAGCCCTTTCCCTAGACCTACGGCTATGCTTTTTCGAATTGAACAAGGTTTGGGTGGAATGATTTTAGAGGTACACTGTATGCCTATGGGGCATAAGATATGTGAGAAAGCTTCTCAAAGACAGCTACAGATCGTGTGGTATTTTACGCTTATAAGTTCATGTTAAACCAAATCAGATTAACCTAGGAATAAAACAACAGCTGCCAACCAGAAGATCTAACACATGGTTAAACAGTCACAAAGAAAAATATATAAGCATTTTCTTCCAGTTCTCCTGACATACGGTCTTGCTTAAGACTTAACTTTTTGAAGATTCTTAGTCTCCAAATGCCTACAGAGCAGTATGCCATTCTCACGATCCACATAGCATGTTATTTACCGCTTTGTCAAAGTCTCAGTGTAGCTGCACAGGCCTTACAGTTGTAGGCAGTTTTCTAACCATGGGGTTAGGCAGGTTGGCTAGAGTAGCTAATTGACACAAAGAAATTTTACCTTTACATCTTTTACTGCATCGCTTCTTTCATGTGGGCCTTCAGCTTCTTCCAATGGCTGAATAGAGAAAGGATTTTAAAGGCGGCATTAAAATCAATCTTCTCTTTAAGTTCCAAGTAAAACCTTACACAACGCAGTAATTCTAAAGTGAGGTAGATCTACAATGTCATAATGAGCTTTCTCTGTAAACCAAGCTACAAAGTAGCTATTTTTTAGAGGGCTTTCTTCAGACATTAATGTTTACTGAAATACATTTTTACAGCACACATTTTATTGCTCTTTGCAAAGTCCACATGCTTTTTCCCCAGTGATGCCACATCAGAGATTATTTACTGGGGGGCAGGAAGAAAAGGAAGGATTTCCCTCGAGGTGTTCAAAAAACGTGTAGACGGGGCACTTCGGGACACGGTTTAGTAGGCATGGCGGTGTTGGGTTGATGATCATTGGTAGATGATCTCAGAGGTCTTTTCTGACCTTAATGATTCTATGTTTACCAGAGGCTGAAATGTATTCCGTTTCTATACGTAAGTATATTTTTCTTACTACTTGCAACAGTAATGGTTGAACCCCGTACGTCAGTGTCACTATTGGGTACTAGAAAAGAGCTAAATGAGAAGTAGAAAAGAGCTAAGTTTAGCATTACTAAAAGAGTAATGCTAAGCAAAGGTCTGAACTGGGGCTAAAGGTTGATCTTTGATCCGTGAACTATTTTGAGTATTAATTTAGCTAATATTCAACCCATGAGTAGAAGGCTATGATCTGTTTATTTCAATAGTTTACATTAATGTGAAACTCAAATCAAGACTTTCAGTTAACAGGAACTGTCTTGTGGAGACTTCTCAACTAATTCTTGGATTGTCAATTAAGTTAACATCATCAAATCAGCCCCTTTGATTCTAGTCATGTTTGGCATATACAGGTACTGAAATCTCCTAAGAATGTGAAGAGTAGCTGTTTAGTATTTTTACATAGCATATATCTGAGTTTAAAAGCACTGTACCAAGTAAAGGGAAAAACTAGTTACCACTTCTCCCAAAATAAACAGTGGCTGCTAAGAACATGATAAACTTTTCTTGGAAACAACCCCCGCCTTCATGATCACCTCCTTTCTAAACAACTGCTTATTGATATTTTCTTACTAAATGGAACAGGAGTTAATGCTGATGGAAGTGGGAGAGTAGACGGAGAAAGAAAGTGTGAGGTTCTCTCTTATCTACAATATTTTGTGAATTTTCATGTTTCACTAATTAGAAAGCCAGAATAATCCCTTTCCAGAAAATCCATCTGCTGGAGACAAAAATCAGTCTTTACTTTCAAATTTTACCAATTAAAAGGGAGCCCATCAATAAAATCAGCATGATCTGTCTCCAGCTTGATAGCTTGTGTGCTAGACACAAAGACCAGAGAGTTCACAAATCCACTCTTACCGTTTCTAGTTCTCTGAGAGCTCTAGAATGTCCTCCTTTAGTTAGAACATCGAGCAAACTATCAGCCATTAAGAAAGGATAATCTTGTGATTTCATCAAAAAATCATGAATACTAAAAGATCAAAAGATAGTTAGCATAACTACTTTCATACCAAACTTAAAGTCAAACCAGTACGCACAGCATAGAAAACACAAAAAGTAGCACAGAATTTGATCTAAATGGCTTGCTTTTGTTTAATTACCCGGGCCTTTTGCAGCTGAGGAACCCACTAGGCTTCCTAACAAAAACTGAAAAACCAGGAAAAGTGTACCACCTGAGGCAGCTTCATCAACCTGAAAGCAAACTTGCACAGGCACTTAACTTTTGCACTGTAGTTACGTATTCCCACATTTCATATGAATTTATACCATGTGTATTCTACTTTTGAGATTCTCATAAAACGAAAGGACTTTAAGTTTGAATTTTTTATAATCAAGAATAATAACCCCAACGAGAATTAAGTATTTTTACTGTAGTAAATAATACGAAAATCAAGCAGTATACACACTATTTAAGAATGAAATTGGGAATCACTATCTCTGGACTCAGCTCTCCCCTCTATGACCATAGTAGTTTGGTCAGTATTTGACATTAACACTCAAGGCACTAATTAAGTTCATTAACATTAAGAAGTCCAGTTTGTATAAACATTTGTACCACTCAACATTCTTCTTGCTTTCAACACAAGTCCTTCAGAGTTAGCCATAAATATACTCAAGTTTTAGACTGTATAGCCTTAAGTATCAGTAGCATGAAAATCCTTGGTTAAGTTCACTTTACAGGCACATTCTCCCATTAAAGTATTTGTTCCTTGAAACAAACAGACAAAACCCAGTAGGCTATAAAAGACAGTATGACATCATTCACCAGCAAAGACACAGCTCATACTGCAGAGTTGCACATAACTGCTTCTGTACACGCGAGCTGTAATATGCATCCTAGTTGTTTGATTACCTGAAAGATCCTTGATTAGAGTCTTCCCCGTACGTCGAATAGATTAAGTCAGAATCTTCTTTGCTTATGTTGGCAAATGTAGAATCATACGTTGGAGCATAGGAACTATAGGGTCCATAATTCAAGTATGTCACTAATGAATAACAACAGTACTCATTATTACCTCCGATATGCGTGTTATCAGATAAAAACAAGAAGGGGTTGGAAAACAATCCCCAAAAAGAAACTTTCAGAAAGATTTTTTTTCTGGTGAAAATAAACTTTCACAGCACACCATCTGTTCACACTGCAACATCTTTTAGTAACATCTACATCAAATGTATTTTTAGTTAAAACTCTTTTATTAACAATACTGCATGCCTTAACACAATATGAAAATTCAGTCTGGGGCTGGTTAACAGGTTCTCAGGCTCCCCACTGTGCTCTTTCAAAGCCAGCAAAACCCCTTCTCTATCTGGCATAGTTCCTCTTCTCAATAGAGATGAACATTTTCTTAAATACGCCACCCCTTTCGTATGTGTAAACCAAGCTAGACTTTGTGATGTGCTGTTTAGTTGTGTGATAGATACACGTAATAATGCGCTTTATCATTTAAAAAAACCTTAGCTCCCAACTATTTGTGTGCTAGTAATGAGATCAACATATTTTGCTTACATAAGGTCGAGGATTTAAAAAAATAAATAAATAAATAAATAAAAAATCAGCACTTGCCTGGAGTAACCTTGTTTCTTTTATCTTCTTTGAACCCTTGTAACGTATTAACTCCTGACTGAAGTCTTCCTGCTGTCATACCCAGCTTTACAGGGCAGTAACCTGGTTCTACAATAGGATATATCAAAATACAGAAATAATGAAGGCACAGTTCAGTGACATAGGAAGATGTCCAAACTCATTTAATACTCCTAGCCAGCAACTTCACAATAAACAGGATACAACGCTCAAAGTGCATTTTCCTCTCCCAATGCTTCATACCAAAGATTGTGTATAGAGTTAAACATGAATCCAGGCCAAGTAAGCGGCAATATTAGTTAACTATAGAAGATTTAACCTAAATGTTAAGTTTTCACTACCAGTCTTTTCCTCCTTCCTGTCCTCCCCTAACAGAGGCTGCATCATTAAAGAGAACCTGGTTCTTAATGTGAAAGACCACACTATTTGTTGTTGCTGACTTTTCCTACTGCACAAACAGGGGGAAGGGAGAAGTCAAGTTTTCAGCTTGGTTTCTGTAGGCCTTGTCAAGTTCAGCTCTGTAATGAGCTGGCAGCTCAACAGTCAAGCACCTGCACTCTTTTAGCTAGGGGCACCACACAGACAGCACTGACATGACAAAATGATTTAGGACCCCAGACAGCTTCCAGTGGTCAATTCTGGAACACCTGACCTTTTGGGTCAGCAGACACTACATTCTGTACATGGACCAGACTTAAGAGGAGTCAGGAATTAAATGAGCCCAAGCACAGGGCAGGTAGTTTCTTCTCCAATGGCAAAAGCTTCCTCTTGCACCTCCCACAAACAGCTGATCCAAAAAGGAGAAGCAACAGCTGCTGAGGGCTCCCTCCAGCTGCTCCTAACAACCACCACAATGGGCGCCCACTTACATGCTCCCTCAGCTGCAGTTTTTTAAACCCAGATCTTTACCAGACTGCAAGGAAGCATTAGGTTCTTGGCCAGCATCTGCTGATCTGCCTCAGCAAAAAAAAAACACAAAGCCCAAACAGCAGACCAGGTAGGTGAAAGCATCTTGTTACCTGAACCCTGCCAACTTACCTCCTGCAGTAAGGTCAACTGGATTTAGAAGGCCCAGAGTTGTTGTACCATCTGGTTTTCTTCTCTCAAATTCACACTGAAATAAGATCAGACTATTTTAATTTACATATTAGTTGAAATTCATTGTCCTTAGATGAATAAAAACAACTAATGAGACTGTCCTATCTGTAGGAATCAGAAAGGGATGTGGAAAGATCAGTCAGACTCACAAGTGAATGCTGCTCTAACTTTTTTACTTTCACTAGATAACTTTTATTACTGGTATAGGCACAAGGAATTAAGAAATTACGATAAATACTGAAGTTTCTGCAGAGGCTATGAGAGAAAATATGTCATTCATGTAAAAAATCAAATGGGACCACTATTACCAAACTGGGTTCCTTCTCCTGTAACGTTAATAATCTTTCATCAGATATGTGGCTGTCTCAGAACTGCAGGGTGTTTTGCTGGTCAGATTTGAGATACTTTCTTGAGGTTCCTACTATTCATCCCCTTTTACTACTTTATCTAAAATTTCTGAAAATTTAAGCTGAACTTGCTCTGCTGATGAAATTCAGCATGCATTCAACTGATATGCCTTTTTTTTTTTTTAAACCTTACGATGTTACACAGATGATCAGTCATGTGTATGGCGTAAACTGTAGTAAAAGCATACCTTGAGTTTCAGCTGACCCAAGATGCTAAGTAAGCCTGGTTTATGAAAAAGTGAGAAGAGTTACCAAACACACAAAGATTTACCTGGCTGTTTGCAAGTCGTCTTGTTAACTTTCCTCCGGATTCTCTAACAATCCGATCAATCTGCTCTTGTTCCCTTTCCAAGTTATTGTTTCGTAATTTGTCTTCAAGCAGATCTTTGTCCTTCCTGTGAATAAACCCCACACAACTTAGTTATGAGCTTTAACAGATAGATTTAACAGACACTGATTGGCTAAATATCACTAGGATACAGTGGAGAAATTGTTTTTGCCAACTATGCAAAATGGTTTAGTAGCCAAAACTAATGACAAATAAAAGGCCATTTAATAGGACTGTATTTAATACAGCTGGGAAAAATCTGTGACGAAGATTTCTATCTGCAATGCTTTTTTATGTCAGTAACTGTAAAGGTCTCTGTGTTTAGCTTCCTTCAGCCATACTGATGTCTTAGTTTAGCATGTTGCCAGATTTTATGTCATCACTCCCACAAAAATAACAAGGATATTTTTGGTAAAATAAAATATTAGATACTCTGAATTTTAGTGTCTGTATTTTCAAACCTGTGAAAATAAAGTCACTAGTATTTCAAAACGTTGAAAGGGGTTTTTCTACATACTGAAAGATATTTCAGGAAGTATATGTTCTGTAGCCATGCATTTAGATGTTTCAAATACAACTACTACACACACACACAAAAAAAAGGTACTTGAAATTGGCTATATAGTTATTTGTACCAAAATATTTAAAAGGTCACGTTGGCAAGCTTTCTCCAAAACAGTACTACTTATGTGAAAGACACTAAAATAGAAAATAACTGAAAGAATGGAGTTGATGAGCAGTACAGGTTTGCCTACGTAAGAAAATGATGGTATCATAGAAGAGTCTAAACTTATTTATTTTTGGTATATAAGGATGCTTTACGTAAGTGTTGCTAGAGATGAAGAAGTCTTAGTATATATGCAGTACCAGAAAGACAGAAACCCACACCCTTCCATCCCTAGAAGTTGTCTTGTTTCAGTAGCATTTACAGGGTGCATCCTATAATTGTTACTGAGATAATACTTCACTTTTTGTGTTCTTTGCTAGGTGTTTTGAATGTTTTGGTGTCACCATCCGCAGGTTCTCCTTTGTCTTTCCCAGAACCACTTTCATCTTCCCCAGTTTGCTGCAGTTCCATCTTGTCTTTCTGCTTCCTTGTCTTCTGCAGGTCAGCCATGAATTCAATACTTTGTTTCAGGCTCTGAATTCTCTCCTAAAAAACACCAGAATTCTTTTATTTGCTATTTCAATGAATCGTTTCCTAACCTACCCATAGAGGATGATTTTATTTCCGTTCATTCTTTCTTGTACTAACAAGTATAAAGGCAGTTTAGAAAATGAAAAATTAAATGCAAGTACTTCTTCAATAAGTGATCTGGTAGCAGTACTATAAAGCATAAGCCTTAAAACAAGGTACTATTTAAATTCTAATATGCCAGAACTTGACAAATATTAAGCAAGTTTTTATTAATTTTCATGAAATCCTTGTAAGAAAAGTGGAACGAAAGGCGGGTCAAAAAGGAAGAAGCATATCTTTTAATATTTTGGTTTGTATTTTCTATTACCTGGCTAAGTATCTTCATCCCCGAGTGCAGCAGTTTTTTTGCAGCTTTGTAGTAAATGGTGTCTGGTTTGTTGTAAATCATTGCATTAGTACACATCAGTTTGAAGTTATCCTGTACAGGCATTAATCAGTTTGGAATGAAAGTTAAAATTTTATAGTATACGGTATTAAGATCCTTGTTGCAAATGCAGTGCCTTGAGCTTTAGGGAAAAAGAACTTCAAAGACATTTTTAATTAATAAATTTAAGAAATCTATTTAATTAAAACCTTAAACAGAAATAAGTGTATAAATTAGATTCAAGTCTCAAGTTAGCACCCCAATAAACAAGCTGGAAGTATTCTTAAGTGCTCAGTACTGTTTTTAAAGTTTTAATGGAAGTCCTCTTAGCTAAGATTACCCCCTTCTTTTTCATTAAAAGACAGAGTGAAGCAATGTAAAAAAAGAGAATGTTAAAAACAGAAAAGCTGCAGTTCAAGGTTAAATCATTGTAAGAAATATGCCAAAATTTCAGTTACAATGAAGAAAAGAAATGTATGCTTGTCTGAAGTTAATTTCTTGAATGACTGAGCTAGAAACTTCACTTCTGTACTCACTGCAGAGCATCTACAGGTGTTATCACATTCTCAGCAAAGACAAAAAGTTAAAATGAAAAACTAACCACTGGCAGCTGAAACAACATGGAGTATTCTTAAGTTTTGGAGCTCTAAGAATGTGCGAGAAAATACAACCAATACTATTAACTAACATTTGCCTAAGTTCAACTGTTAATTACACACCAATTACACTTCTCAGGTCCTCATCTAGCCCAGTAACGAACTACAGAACATTTCTGCTGAAGGAGAAAAAAAAAAAACCAAACGACCCCAAACCTTTTAAAAGCTTTAGGTGCCTTCAAAACAGGCCCTCAAATCTACTCAACATGTTACAGCACAGGGTTAAGTGGTTGCTGCCAACAGGACTGAGCTCATCTTGCCTTCATGAGTTGTGGATCTACATGACTAGATAAGCCTGGCTAGCACAGAGGTGACAGGAGGTAAATGATGAAGTAGTAACAGACAGGCAAAGCCAATAAATTCACCAGACACCTTGTTTTTTGAGAGGCAAAACATTCAAAAAAAGAGAACTGTCTGACAGAAATGCTAACATTTTCATTCTTAAGTAAAGATCTAAAATGACACACTGAAGGACAAACTGACAGGTTCTATTTAATCCTGCAAAAACCCTGAAACCATCCACATCTTTTCGAGATGCATATTTACAAGCCAGAAGTGTTTTCTCTGTCACTTCCAGAACTTATTTACTCACAAAAATTCAACAAGAAACATTTCTTCAAGCAGAAGTACTGGTTCTTTTGGCATCTTCATATTCTCGTGAAATACCAGAGTTCAAGTCAATTGAGCGTAATACATTCCCGTAGTCAAAATAAAATCTACAGAAGTACCTTTAATTCTTCTATGGACTGGTACCCATTGTTCTTGATCTTCTCTTTCATGGTACTAAAATCCATTGGGTTTTTAATGATCATGGAATAGCCAGGGGCAATAAAGTCAGTCACAGGAAATGAAAAGAAAGAACTTGGATCCTTTCTGTTAAGAAATAAAAAGACAGTTTTTTATGTTTCAACTTATAACAAAGAACATATTGAGCTTGAAACTAAATAGAAAGGAAAGGACTAAGCTGAAAAGGAATAAAAACCATAAAGCTAGAAATGGCTTGTGCCAGCACAGCCTTTTACTTCTGAAGGTTGAACAGATCCCATATGCAAACCCATATACCAAAAAAGTGCTATAAACATTCTAGAACTTAGTTCTATATTTTGATAACTACCTGTGTTCCCAAGAAGATTAAAAAAAAAAAACCACTCTTTTTTTTTTAGGTTTTGACTTTTTGAGAAGTGGTTTTATATTATAACTGAGTCATTGAAAAATAAAGGGAACAAGTGTCATAAGAACATACGCTTGTCATTCTTCACTTACTCTGAAATTAACAGAAGGGAAAGCTTGTTGCTAAAAGTTGTCACAGGACGTGTGTATTTATGAGGATGTTAATTTTCAGGTTACATAATATTAATAGTTTTTCTACATTAGAAGACTTCTGGTGATCTCTGACATACACCGATATCCCTGGGTGCTTCTAATAGCACTAAAATCAAACACAACTGGTCAGTATTTTCTCCTTAGGATCAGGCTTAGTTGAGCAGCTGGCAAGAATCTCTCCTCCAGAACCACTGTTTTTTTTGCTTTTCACTGAACTCTGTAGCATGAGACTGGTCTCCCATACCAGTGTTGATTCTACAGACACTGGTGAGACCCTTGACATTTCAGGCCTTTTTCCTAAGGCTTACTTATGACGCGGATTTCTACTCCAAGTTGTCAAGTTGCTACAGAACAGTGAAAAGCATTTTGCTGTACACACTGCAGAAGCACACAGCGCAGATGCTCTGCAACACCCATGGAACACTTACACAATAGCTTCCAACTGAGAGAAAGGATTCAAAACCAAGAGAGGCTGCTGCTTTCTGTGTGTGCGGAAGGGTAGTTAAAACACACGCATGCACTTTTATAGTTGGTTGCTTGGTAGTGTCTTGAAACTGACACCGAAGTCTTGAAAAGTTAAGGTTAAAAGAAAACTTGCAAACAAAGTTTCAAGCTTAATCTGATGAAACAAGTAGAGGGAAAGATCTTTCAACCACCCTCCTACAAGACAGAGATTCTTAATTCTTACAGACAAGAAAGAATATCTTAAACCGCAGACTGCTTGAAAGAACTGCAAATCAAAAGACATTTCATTAATACGACAGTAAGAGAACATGGTTTAAGTTTTCAAGTGCGTACTTCCTTTTTATTGTAAATGATGCTGAAAACAGGAGAACCCAAGGTAAAAGAAGTTTTGGCAATTTCATTCCAAACCCTTCTGCCTCTCTGAAAAAAGCGTTCTTAAAAAGAATGCATCACATTATTGGAAAATTGTCCCGGTTTTGAGTTTGTTTGTTTTTTAAAAGTACTTTAAACTTGAAACTGGAGGTGTTTACAAGAAGCCTGAACTGAGAAGTTATAACTATGAATTCTTAAACTAGTACTTAAATTCCTAAAATAGTCCTGTTAGCAATATATTTAGCAATAATATTTTCACTCGGCTTTTTATATGCCTTTTCCCTTAATGTATGTTATTTTCATTTCATAGCTCTGAAAGCCTGTAGCACAGACATTTACCTCTGCAGCTGCCTCATGAGTTGATTCAAAGCTTCCTGAAGTGGCGTCTGCTCCACCTCTAGACCAAAAAGAAGAGGGGAGAGGAAGGCTGTGAGACAAAACTGACTGCAAGAGGTACTAAATTTCCAAGATACTAGAAATCAATTAAACTGATGCAACTTGAGAATTCATCACAAATGAAAAGAATACAGTGGCAAAATCCACAACATCTCTAGGGGATCTACTTTTCTCATTAGCCTTACTTAACATTCTGCTCACTCTGACATAGGTACCAAGTACCATTTTGCACAAGATGTATACAGTAACATAATTTTTGTACGAGATGGGGAAAAACACTGAGATGGCAAAAAATGTCATGTCACCTGCTATAGAAACAAAGAACAATAAAACGTGAATCAACCAAAGAAAACTGGAATTAGCCAAAGAAATGTCTTTTTTTTTTTTTTTCCTACCTTCCTGTTTTGCTAAAGTACTGGTCAACGGTTTCTCTGGTGGCAATTCCAATCTGATGGGGGTCTGACATTTCATTTCTTGTTCTCCCTCACTGTCTGCATGGTCTCGATCTCGTTTCTTTTTCTCCTCCTAGGAAGATTGTTACAGAAGCTTAGAGAACCTGCAAAACCAGCATTCTTACTGTACATAATGCTCTGTGGATTTTTCAAAACAACTTCATGTAGTTTAAAAAAAAACAACCAGTAAGTTTGTTAAGTCTTTAAAAACCCTTATATTCTTTATGTGCTGTCTCCATCTGCTGGACAATAAAGTAATTCAACTATACAATGCAAAGTATCACAGAGGTTTTTTTTTTTAAATGTGACAGCCAGCCACTTACAACAACTCTGCACTACTCTCTGGACAGTTGTCCCCACTGAAGCTCCTAAGATGAGTTTTGAAGGTTTCAGAAAAACTAGTAAGAAACAGACAGGTAATTTAAAATGAGAGGTACCCACAATGCTTCAAATAAATGTGTTATAATTACTTATCACGCTGAGAACCCCCAGAGGGAAACAGTTTTTCTTTTTAATTAAGAACTTGTAAAGTCTTCATTCTGTTTTATCTAAATAGATTTATTTAGAAACAGAATTCCCCCCCTTGTTTTCGTTTTCTGTGCTCTTATACTCGCCAACATTTTTTTGAAAGATGAGAAATTTCAGATGACTTCTTTCATCTTCTTCTAATAAAAGTACCTGGAGAGAAGGAATCGGCAAAACTAATATACTGAGTTTGAATGTGTTCCAATTTAAGCATACAAGTTGCAGTCAGATCTGCTCACCTTTTGATGTGAAGACTAGCGGAAGTTGAAGCATCCTTTTGGCTAAACGCACTAGCATCAATACGTACCTTAACTTTCCTCTTTCTTTTCTCCTTTTCTTCTCCAGGAACTTGTTTTTCTCCTTTCTTTCTCTTTTTTCTTTTTCTGTCCTTGTGTTTTTCATGTTCAGATTTGTCTTCGTATAGGCTCGAATCAAGTCCTGCGTTTCCAGTGGAGAGTTCAGCAACTTCACTTCCTCCAACTTTCAGCACCAGCTTCAGTGGCTTCTCTACATAGTCTTGAAAACAGCAGAGGAAGGCGGCGGCTCAGTACCGCAGGCAACGCGCCCCCCGCTCGGCCTGCAGAACCCGGCACACGCTCCCCGCCGCCCCGGGGCCCGGCCGCAGGCTGGCCCCCCACCCGCTTGCATTTTCTTGCCGGACCCTGCAGCCGCCTCCGCTCCTCCCCCGGAGAGCGGCAGAGCCGCTGGGCCGAGCCCGGCGCCCAGCCGCAGCCTCCCCGGCCCGGGCTCACCGGCGGCGCGAAGGCCGCTCTCCCC